>JARWCS010233734.1:0-21889 GCA_034783895.1 Geukensia demissa
TAAATGCATATTGGTACTTTTTCCTCGTATTCTCTGCACGTGAATTCAAGCAAAATTCTGGTAACCTGGATTTCAGGGATTTAATAAGACAGTCATCTGAAGGATCCTGGATTGACTTCCACAAACCAGTTTTAAATACATCTGAAAAATGTATAATAATAAAAAATACATATATACAATGTTAAAAATGACCATGCCTCTAATTGGCCATGTCATAACTAGGCGACCATGCCAGCTAATTTCATAATAAAAATTAGGGCCGTGTCTACCTTTGACCGTGCCTGCTACAATACGCATTGTATTAGGGCCATGTCACATTATCTAGCATCTAATAATACAGCTATTACTGGAGTAATAAAAGGCTCAGTGCCAAAAATTGAATTATGATTCGATCCATGAACATATATACCATATGTATTCTTAAATTCTATCACATCTCTGACATATGTATGATAAATCATGTTTTTACAAAATATCATTGGCCAATAGGCTGCCGATACCCACTTGGGTACAATGAGCGTTCCTTTTGCTTTACAAGCTACTAAATGTTTTAATGTTCTAATAACAGAATTAATTGGTGGCACTAGCCAATTATTTTCTTCTCTCCAATTTTGAGAAAAAGCATCTACGGCTTCCGAATTCACATTCCAAAACAAAGAATTAAATCTCTCTAATTTTTTATTTGATGAACTGGCAAATCGGTCAACTGTATAAGGTCCCCAAAGTTCACTCATAAACTGGAAAAAAAACTGTCTGAGACACCCCAGTCCTCATAATCAACGATTTTACTTATATAGTCTGCCTGAAAGTTTTCTTTTCTGGGAATCCATTCGATGTTAATAGAAATACCCTTTATTAAACAGATAGAAAATATAGATAATGCTATGATTTGTAACTTTTCTTTCATACTACCCGACTGCACAATTTTTACACAGTTTTGATTATCAGTGTGCCAATGTAAAGTCTTTCCTGCAAAAATATTCTGAAATGCAGACAAAGCAAGCTCAATTGCTTTTAACTCTCTCCAAGTGGAGCTTTCAAACATTTCCTCAAGAGACCACATCTTGTGAAAAACTTTACTATCAAGTTCTACTGTGTACGCACCAGCTGCAAAATTACTAGCGTCCGAATAAACAAGGACTGATGATTTACTATATGTACCCAGTTTCTTACAATTTATTGCATTGATGTTATCATACCAAAATTTTAATTCTGCCTTCACACAGTTTTGATACTTAAGATCAACTAGATTATCCCATCCAATTCTAGATTCGATTGTCAAATAACAATACCTGGTCATGATGCGTGACACATTACCAATAACAGGTGACATACTGATTATCCTACCTGTAATTTGAGCTAGTGACCTTGCTGTTAGACGGGGGAAAATCTCAAAAGCATATGTTACTGAGGAAATCAAATCATCTATTCTTCTTTTAGGTATACTTAATGTAAAATCTACTGAATTCCAAATAATACCAAGCCACTCTAAGGACTTTACTGGCTTAAAAATGGATTTTTCTTCATTTAATAAAAATCCAGCTTCTATTAAGGACTGTTTGACAAACTGAGAATCTTCAATGCACTGTTTTTCATCAACATTCATTCCAAAACCATCATCAAGATATAAAACAATTTTTACAGAATTTTCTCTCCAATATTTTACTAATGGTCGTAAACATTTAGTGAAAATATAAGGACCTGTAGAAATTCCAAAAGGAAGAACCGTAAAACAATAAAAATTTTCTTTCCAGCTAAATCCAAGATATGTTTGTTGCTGAGGACAAATATCTAAATGAAAATATCCAGATTTTAGGTCAAATTTATACAAATTAGTATTTTGTTCAAAATATTGAATGGCGATTCTCCAATCCTCGAACTTAATTTTTTCCTTTTTAACTGACAAATTCAAAATACTTAGATCAAGAATCAAACGTTTTTTACCAGATTTTTGAATAGAAACAGAAAGAGGGTTCACAATAAATGGTTTAAAAGGAACCTGAACTGCGCATCCTGACGAAACAAGATCATCTATGGCTGATGTAACAAAATCACTATTTTGCACGGCTGATCTGTTATTAGACTTGTGCATAGAATAGGGACTTTCAATAAATGGGATAACATATCCGTTTCTTATTGTGTCTAAAACAAATGAATTAGCACCAATTTTTTCCCAAAATGCAATATTCTTTGCTAACCTGCCTTTTACCCCTTTAACTACTGAAAATGATAAATTTTGCTTTTCAAGATAATCAACTTGCTTGAGAAAAATATCAATATCAGTATCTAATTCATTTTCCCAATCACACCAACTTACAAAATCAAAATACTTATCATTTATAGTATCGTCGTTGGTGAGCTCACTGTTTCTGGGCAGAACTGGAACCGTTGGCCTGGTGTTGTCTGAGGGTAGGACAGTCTTTGCGCCAATGTCCAAACTGCTTACAAGCGTGGCACATATCCCATGGGGACGCCTCACGGCGCCCACCGCTGGTCCGAAAGGGCACCTGGGGGTCCTGACGTTTGTACATAGCAGCATAATAAGGATTAGGATGAGTCTCAGCTGGAACGGTCCTTGGTGCAGATTTATATGGGTGAGACTTGGAACGAGACTTATCTTTGATGATCCTGAGCGCTCTAGTCTCCGCCTGACGGATTTTCTTCTCATCGTCGGAATCTGAAGCGATGTCATTAGTCTCATACTCCCTTACCGTCGTCCAACCACCGGCTGATGTATCAGCGATTCTGATCAGTTTGTTCCTCCCCCTGAGCTTCTCAATAAGACTTAGTACAAGGTGCGATACTTGCGTTTCAGAGTGTGGAACGAACTTGTACAACTTCTGTAGTTCTGCAACGACTTCCTCGTTGAACTTGTGCTGTATCTTGTTCCCCTCGTGCTTGAATTTGATAGATACCTCTTCTTTTAACTTCCTCGAAATAGAATCTTGCTCCTGTACCAATTCGGATTTCAGATCTCCTATTTTGTTGTCAAAGTAGGTCTTGAACAATTCAAACGTGTCCACCAAATCACGGTTATTTGAAGCTCTAGTAGGTTCGTCAATCTGTATATGGTTTTCGTCTCTGTTTGGAGAGCCAAAACTGCCAGGATTCGACATACTAGGAAACGAGCAAGCAGCTATAAGAACCTTGCTGCACGGAAAGCGAACCTCGAATGATAAAACTTTTAAACGCTCCCTACCGGGTAAATTCTTGCACGAAATTCATGAAATTCACAGTGAGAAATTCGGTGACAAATTTAATTACCCAATCAAAACCTTACTATATTTTTATTTTAACCAATAACAAACCAAGGAAACGTATGTTTACATCAAACACGTGTTCATAGTAAACATAAACACGTGTCCACAAAAACAAAAATATTCCATACACATCTGACTGTAACTTTTAATAAATACATACATAAACAGTCCCAATAATACGTGTTCAACTCCGTGGCCAAAGCAGGCAAAACATATTTTATGGAATGCACATCGTAAAATTAATCCATCTAGTTTTTTGTTCCAATGTAATGTTGACCTCATGTTTGAGTCTTAAAGAATATGAATTTTTTTGTTTGAAGAGCGGATGACTCACAATATGCTTTCAAATATCCCTAACAAAGCAACTATATTATATGTATTTTGCAGGGTTATTTCCATTTATTTCAAAGATTTAGTGCATCTATGTAATTTATTACACTCAAACTGTTGCAGTAATCCATTTTTATCAACACCCATTTCTTAGAAAAGACAATGCGGTATTTGTGATATCAAATCGTGCTATTTTTTCTTCAAAACGTATTTTTTGCATGTGTCACCCATTGCCTAGGTATCTCATTGACTGACTCTTAATATCAATTTTCCTCACCAAAATAAATAGATATTTTTGGTGATTTGCTCTGTACTATACTTTGAAAAAAAAGATTTTGAAATCAATCATGGTTTGGTTTCAGATGTTTTATATAATTCATATTGAATATTTAAATTTCTGTAGGTGAATTTTTATGATATGGTAGTTTTACGCCTTTATGTTTTGTTGGTCTGACTATTTCGCCAGGTGGCAGCTGAAACATTCCAGATCGCAAGTCCAACTTTCTCGACGATGACTTTCCTTTAATTCCTTCATAGGATGTTTTCTCCATTTGCTCGTGTTTTCCCTTGAAAAAGGACCTCACAATGGTTTTGTCCAAGTTTTCGATGCAGTTCTATAGAATTGCAGACGAACGAGTAACAGGCGCAAAATGATATCAATAGCTTACATGTCCCTTTGGTAAGATGAGCTAATGAGAATGAATTTAAAACACCACTTATCATCTTTATCCCAGCAAATTCCGACCAGGATACGAAATGATTTAATGGCGTGCACAAATGTTACTTGAAATATACACAAAATAATCCGTAGTATAAATACTTAATGTATCTGTTGTCCTTTTCAAAGTTAACAAGCAATTTTGAATGTGGCAAATGTTTTCTTTAAAAACGTCTTTTCAAAGTTTACCTGAGAAATGAAGTAATTCAGATTCTAACAACCTTTGCTTTTTTTTCTTTTCTGGGATTGCTCTAATCATCAACAATAAGGAATTTAACAGAGAATTAAATTTACATAATCGCCCAGGTATTGATGTTGATGCTTCGTTACTCCTGCAGAGGTTCCAGAACCTTGGATTCGAAACCGAACTTCAGAATGATGTTACAGCCGAAATTAGTATTCTATTTTTCTGGACTCCTTCAAATTATTTTTTGATGAATTGTTGATGTACTGAGTCAAGTGTAGAATACCCATGTGAGAAATCATACTGAAAAATAAACTAAATATCTGCAACTGAATGCACTATCAAAATTAATTTTTCTTCGAATTAACAGAAATCGTGATAACGGAAGGATACATTTTAGGCCAAATACAAATACGAAGATACCAAAGAGGGAGATAAAAACGCCTTTCTAAGAATTAGAAAGAGGCAGATTTACGTTTCACCGATCTTTAGATGCTTTGTATAATTTTCTTTTTTTTTCTAATTTTACCTGAATACAAGTTGTTAAGAGGAATCATTTACAAATTCATACGGTTTTACACTGTTACAAAAATTTGATGAAAAAGAGCTTTAGAGTTTGGCAAAAAACCAACTTATTTTGGCAATGCCCTTTTCAAGAAGGCAATAATAATTTTGACTTCCATGTTTTGGCCCCTAGTCAACGTGATTAAGGTTAATCTGGAAAAGCATTTTGTGTGCAACTTAATTTTTTAAGTTTTGAAAAAATTATAAATGAGAAGAAATAAGTTGCTGATTTTCTAGCATTCCCTACCATGTATACTATTTAATAATACGATAGACAAGACTATGGCTGGTCAACGTAACAAAATAACAGAATCAGAAGAAAAACAGCAGCATAATAAGAACAGGAAATAAAAGCTTGGAAAACACGAATCCAATAAAAAAGGAGGACCAGTTCAGGTTTTCTGGAAGAGTAAGCAGCGCTTGCTCCACTTCCACACCCTTTTTGCTGTTACTGCATATAAATGAAACGCCATCATCAACGAACCTATAACTTTGTGGGTCATGATTGATTATGTGTCACAACCTGTGACACGTTTTTTTTATTTTTTAATCATATTTTATTATTTATTATAATTATTATTATTTTTTGAAAATCCGTTCGTAGATTAGTTTTTTCCCCCGATGACTGAAATTATTTCATGACGCCATGTAACATGTATGAACTAAATATATAATTTCAAAGGTTTTCTGAACAATAATTTTCGGTTACATATACCTTGAAGCTCATGAAACACAATATTCATACAACATTGGTAAACATGTATTTCTCTTTACTACAGTATAAGAAACGAAAAAGGAATCCTTCAATATATGGACAGCTTGATTGTTACCTTTCTCACCCACGGAAATGAGGACAGCGTGTATGCAACCGACAAAGCCTTGAAAATCGAACAGATCATGGCTTGGTTCAATAAAAAATTGCCCAGAACTTAGTTTAAAACTATAAATATGTATTTTCCAGGTTAACATCTAATCGTTTGACATATGTTACATTATATAGTTCGTGACTTATATTGGTTTAAATTTGGAGTGTTAGTGTTTTGTTCCATTTGTTTCCTTTGGAATTTGTCTTTAAGTCTATGTTTTATGGTTAACTTATAACACGTTTCTCTTATCATGAAGGCACAAAACTATGCATACAATGCAGCAGCATGCATTTTGGTATTAAATAACACATTTTTAACGGTCTTCATTAAAATCTTCCACGATCCTTTGGATAAACCTTGTATTTCTTCTGATTATTTTTTCTTCCGCCATTATTCGATTTCATTTTCCGAGGAAACTTCACAACACTCAGTAATGATCTTTTAGAAATCTTTATCGAACACTTCTGAAGTATTCCAAAAATTCTGACAGGAAATTTTTTCCCGTGACGGAATTTTTGCCTTTTTTTTTATAATATCCGAAAAATTTTGATCTGCAAAAATGTTCAGCTAAATATGCCCTACAAAATAAGGTCAAAGCCCATAAGAATAAGTTTCTTACTGACAGGACAGCCCTGTTACCTAAATAACAATGTCGATATGCTGTCAACATCAGTTACATCACAGATATATTACTTATCCTGAGAAATATGCTGATTAAGATATATATGAATTTTTAAATTATTTTGCTTCGTAACACTCATACAAATGTCCTTAACAACCTTACATGTACATTTTTGAACTTTGAAGGCCATTTGTAATATTGAAATGAATTGGAAATATTTGGACTACTGCAAATAATGGGGGAAATGCCTTTCATTTGTTCTCCGAACAAATAATCTTACTTTTTCAATATTTTCTCTTTTTGTAGTCATGTCTACAGTATTAATATTTTTAAAATGGAGTGAATAACTTACAAATAATAATTTCAGACCAGCAAAGAATCCGACTTTGGACGAGGTACGCCTTGCATTGTAATTCAGAAGACGACATGAAACAGACTCGCCAAAACAGAATACTGAATATAATCAGTTTTGAAGCGGATTTAGGTAATCAAGAATTGTATCTGCTATTGTTTTGGTGTAAATCTGTAGTTATTTCAAATGAAAATATGGTAATTTTATTTTACATCTAATAACTTGATGATGACAGATAAGTTCGATCTTTATTCCTCTCAAGATTGGTACTAATTTGCCAAGGTTCAGAGAAGATGATTTTCCACGAGGCTTGATTTGTCACATTGAACAGGCGTATACAACATGCCGCTTGGTTTAACTGGCTTTGTTGGATCCAAATCGTTCCCAATTTTTATTGGCTTAATGTGAAAAAGTCCAAAAATAAAACTTCACAAAAAGTATACAATTTACCTGAACAAATAATGATAATAAATCATATAAAAAAATCGGTACATTGTCAGTATATTCTAACAGTTTACTAAAAACTCAGTATTGCTGGTCTTCAACAGTTGGGTCTGCCATTCGTGTTAGCTTTCCAAAATGACCGCCATAAACGATTGCCTTAAAATAATATTGGAAATTATTAAACCCATTGCAACCAAGCTAAAGGAAAATGATCCCTGATACAAAACTTTTGTACAGCATTTCCGTTTATCATCCATTAATACTGTTGACCGCCACAGGTTATAATTAGTTTTAACATATATCCGTAAGGGAAATATACTTTAAAATTTATAAATCTGAAACGTCGGTGCCAGTTGCTATCAAGTTTGAGTGGAATAGTCCTTGCTAAGTCCTTTACCAAAATTTTTTCCAGTGGTCTGTTTTATGTTTTCCTGGATATCATCGATAATCATCAGGATCAATGTGAAATCACTACTAAGTCAGCTTCTTATTTTTTATATTTTGTTTTGTTTTGTTTTTTTTTTTTACATTTTAATTGTTTTTATGTTTATTAACATATCCGTCTTTAGTCTGTAATTTCATATATACTCATCATTTAATCTGGAACACTTTAAGCTCGTCACAAGAAGTGGCATTTTAAATTTCGAACTGCCGTAAGCCCCTTTTCTAATATTGTAATGTATAAATATAAAAAATACAAGTTCAGCAATATTAAATAAATATGGTGAATTTTGATATGCTATATGTACATTTCAAGGAGCAACCTCCCATCAGTAGCATTAGACCTAAAACCATGGAAAAGTAGATACAAACATTCCAAAATGAATACGCATATCCAAATAAACCGAAAATAGGCAGCCTAATCCAGCTTAAAAGAAACTCTACTATGTGTTATGCAAATTTCATGCCAGACAAAGGTTAAAACTGGGCTTGTGAATACCTTGGAACCTCTGGTCCACCAGCAGAGGCACAGAACCAGTGATTCCAAAATGAAGGTATACCAATATTACATATGTTGAATTTTGATATGATATATGAACATTTCAAGGAGTAACCTCTCATCAAATAAATTAAGTCATTTTCTCTGCTGCATTCAAATTTAGTACATTTTATGTACTGTTTATTTCAGGTCACAAATCTTTTAGCAGCACTTACAAAAGATCACCATTTATACGGTATCTGTCAGACGAGCTTTTAACGATGACAACAGGATAGGATTTCTACAATGTCTTAGCAAAAAATCAAAAGAATGGTCGGGTTCGACTACAAGCCAAAAGTACCAAACACTAAAAATGTCACAAAAATGCAATGTTTTATTTCTCATCTGACGAAGAAGTTAGTACTAAAGCAGAAATAATGAGTGTCATCGAGTTTGCGGAATTACGTATTCCTGCAATGAAGGGATTACGCTCTTCAAATAAACATATGAATTCGAACTGCGATATACTTTGAATGAAAATAACTGCTTTGTTTACAGTATAGTTCCATTGCCTACTTTATATATCCTTCCATAGTCCGCGCGTGAACACAAACTTACGGACTTTAAGGGATCTATTTTTAATAAACGCCGATTGTCAATACATTAGTACTATGAAACGGATGATGCTAGTTATTCAATACTAAAACACTATTACAACATTTGAGAAATGCTTATCACCAATACTTACTAAACGATTTTTAAATATAGCCAAAGCATCCATCGAATGCTTAACTAATTTTTCTCTCATTTTTATACGGTTTTTATGGCTTATTAGATAGCCACGTGTAATTTAGCGGACTTTGATTGACATCTGAACTATTCTTCTATGTGTTTCAGACAATATTTTAACTTAAAACCGAAACAGGAATGATTGGTTCAGTAGCTTTCTTGTCAACAGCACACTCTGTCAATAAAATCATGATAGGAAGCACATTTCTGGCCCGGTATGTCTCACATTTTGGATTCTTCATTTTGGTTTCATTCAAATAACCACATATATATAACATGATTTGTTTTCGCAAAATATTATATGGAAAAGTAAGTGAAAAATGTCTACAGTTTACTGAAGATTTCACTTATTACAATTGGTCAGTTGGGTACAAGTCTGTCATTTTGTGGCATTGTATGATAAAATTTGTGGATATCTAAGTGTTAAACAAGTTTGCTGTAATTGCATTACCTGCATTAAAACGATGTTTAAATATGAAAATTTTAGGTGAAGAGTTTAAAAACCAGGGCTTTGTGATCGGGTACAGTGGGTGAAAAATTAGGAGCAAGGTTTAAATGCACATGGATATATGTTTATATTATTACCATCAAGATTATGCAATAAAAGAAATAAAGAAAGCAACCCATTCCCTATTCGGAGATTTTTACAGACTTTGTCAAAATTCATCTGTTTACATTAACCTTTATCTATGATACAACCAGCCAAAACTTACAAACCAATTAAAGCATTAAGGTATTCACAGGATTGGTCCTGCTGGAGAAAGGTAAATTTACAATAGGGAATGCAAAATCATCTCTCTAGTATTTTTATTTTTTTTATTTATTTTTTTTTATTTGACCTTGTAAAACAAACATTTGAATCCAAAAATGAAAATCTGCCGTTGTCCTGATAACCATTATTCAAATAAGTTTTCTAGGATAATTGGAAAAGGCTCATTTGGAGATGACCTAGATATTAACTGCAAAGATTAAGATAGTGGTAATTACTATTAATTTCAACTATTAATTCAGATTTAGAACGATGGTTAAGGAGTAGATTGTGTTCTGTGTTTGATAAATGTCTATTGATAAAATAAAAAAATTCTGTTCAGGTTTCTTATTACCTTTGGGGCTAGGTCTACCAGGTTTCTTCATTCTTACCATTTGTTTGCCTGCTGTTGAAATTTCTTTCATCATTGGTCTCTCTTAAGGGGATGGGGGATCTTACATTATTATTATTATAGATGTTGGTTTTCTGAAAGTTGTGTGGATTTTGTTTGTTTCAATAATTATTACTTAAGTTAAATCCTCTCCCTTCTTTTCCACTCTTAAGTATGTGTTATTATGTATTTAAATGGTTTTTAAGAATGGGTTTTTTTCTTTTGTTACATTCTGTTTATTTTTTAAAAGAATCTTGCTCTTGGACCATCTCCGTGTTGGGATTTCTTTCGATAGTTTGAACTCGGAATTACATGAATTTAGAAGATTCCTTTGAACGTTACCTATGGTCTGCTTGTCATCAAATGTTCCATTTCCAAATTGGTAGTTTGATACTTTTCCTGATTATGTGAAGCTCTCATTAGTATCAGGTCGATTTCTACCTGAAATCATCTATGGTAAATTGTTCTATTCTTCTTCGCTGTTGCTCTTAATCTCACAATAATTTCTTCAACTGAAATTTTCTTGAAGTACATTTTTAAAATCAGGGATGATTCAAACTAGTTCAGGTAAATTCGGCTTTATTTCGTTTAGAGAGTGGTGGTAAAAACAAAAACAAGGGATCGTGGCCATATCCATTTGATTCAATCATTTCAGAATTGATGTACTTCGCAAGCACAGGATGATATATGCATATCATGCTGACATGAGAAAGTTGTTAACAAAAACACTATGAATAACAGTGTATGCACAGTACTTGGACACAATAAATCTCATAAACTGTAAAAATCGAAAAATTTGTTGACAGAATGAAAGAACAAGTGAACAAAATCTGCCCTGCTATACTTAGATTTTTTTCATAAAGCCATTGATCAATGTTGGTTAACCATGGAATTGACCCTTTGTCAATTATTTCAGATTTCAAACATGGAATAGTTTACCAGAGTTAACTATGGTCAAACAAAAGCATGACCTTCATTGGTTTACGTTGACAAGGATGATCATGATCAACATAGGTTTTTGTTTAGCTTAACTGCTGTAAAACATTTATTGATTGATCTGGCCCCAAAATGTTGTCATTGGGTGCTATTGAAAATCATTTTTTATCAATTTAATATTTTAACTATTTTTTTTTTTGGTTTTAATATGTACTCACTTTTGCCATTGACATAAACCAAATTTTATATGTCCATGCTAATGTATACCATAACTGCAATCATTATGGGAATCAAATTAATTTCTCTTTTTTGACTTATCAAATAGGCTAAGTTAGAAACACATTAAGAAATCAAAGGCCTAAAGTATGTACAAGGTGCTTTGTCTATGTGCTCTTGAGCTTAAACCTTAAAAATGAATAGGCTACTTGCTCTTGATATGATCTACCAACATACCAAGTTTGACGGATATCCAAATTTAAGGTCTAGATTGGGAACAATAAATTACAAAAGCACCAATACTATGTTGTTTATAGATCATAGTTTATCTTCTTTACAAGATCAAAATATCCACTGGAGACATATACATGTATGTTGAGATGGATATGGGAGATCGAGTAAAGATGACCAATGATAATCTGTTTATCGCTGGATTACCATGTAACCACAGTGACTTCGTCTTTCATATGATATCAAAGAACAATGAAATCAAAGATAATTTTTTCATATTATTGTCACTTTATAATAGAATTCGCAAGTCAGTTAGATCAAAGAAAAAACATAAATCAGCCATACAAGGGGTTTATTAAAATCAC
This sequence comes from Geukensia demissa, assembly GCA_034783895.1. Taxonomy (NCBI): domain Eukaryota; kingdom Metazoa; phylum Mollusca; class Bivalvia; order Mytilida; family Mytilidae; genus Geukensia; species Geukensia demissa. The sequence goes on from JARWCS010233734.1 coordinate 11,936, forward strand.
ATATACATACCCCTTTGTTATCTTTTGTTGCAGATGAAGATCTGAAACATCCTTTCAGTGGTCACATTTTAGGGACATTTACACCAAATTTGTACCCATGCATTCATTCAGACACTGTATTTAATCTTTAAAATTAGTTTTTTTTTCTAAACTTGTTAACTACGTTCTCAAAATAAAAAAGATATGTTTATGATGATGACACTCCATTCTACTTTCTGTTCAGACCTGTGTCACCAGATGAAGAAAAAGTTTACCAATGATTAATAAATATGCTGAATTCTGACGTGCTACAACATCTCCCCTTGAAAGTTATTGGAAGTGTAGTCATTCTGTAAAATCCCAAGCATCACAAAAAGGTCACCTGAATAGAAAGTAGAATGGAGCATCTACAGACCTTGGTTTGAGAATGTAGTTAACAAGTTTTATATCTCATTTCAAGTAATGACAAATGCATTGTTGTTTTTTAAACTAGATATGATCAACCAAAAATAGAATTTTTCACTATTTGTCCCAATGTTGTAATAAAAAAGAAGGTATTTTCCCATTTCTTTCTGGTTTGGACAATATTAAGGCAAATTCAGAACTGTCAATATTGTCTTGAACAATGAGATCTGAAATTTAGATCAAAATTTCATTTTTATTTTGTTGTTTGAAATTTGAAATCACAACTGTGTCCATATTTGATTATCCAGATAAAAGATTGACAGAAAGTTACCCTAATGAATAGGAGTTGGTTCAGTATGACCCATTTTTTGGCCCTAAAAATTGATTTTCAAATATTGACACAACATACCCTAAATCAACATAAGATCAGTACAATTGTTGCTTTTTAAAAAATCAGACACTGATAGCATTTAAGAGCACATGAAACTAACTAATGACATGACAAACATTAATTCAAAATGTATTGAAAATGTCACTATTTTGGTGGAATTTTATGTGGTTTTCATTAAAATAAGTAATGGCTGCATTCAGGTTCATTCAAAATATTTACATATATGATGAAACTAACAAATATACATAGCATATCATTGCGGTCGCAACTATCAGGACCAAAAACTGGATAAAATAATGCAATATTTAACAAAATTGTTCAAATTAACGATTTTAGCGTAAGTTTGAGCTATTGCAACATCCTTAAAGGAATATGTTTTGACAAAAAAATTGATTGAATCAACTAAATATGACATTACATTTTGTAAAAAGTGCAATATTTCTAAGCTCAAGCCTTGTTTAATTTTGTGGCCAAAAACAGGCCACACTAACCTACTCCTTTACCAGATCTTGAAATGTAGATTAGCCAGAATTTTTATTAGATTAGGGTCTAAAAGATGATGTATAAGTGATGATGAAATAGGGTGAGTGAATGAGTAGGAAACCTTTCATCCAGCTTATTTGTGATGTGTGTATCAAAACTAAACAAATCTGAATATATTGGAAGACTTTATGTAAGATAAATTTACAATATAAACAAGAGATCATATTATACAAAACACTGATTCATATGCCTTCATTTCACACAAGTTTGACATTTATCTGGTTGTACAAGAATTCATTATATAAGTATAAATATCATTGAGCTGTAATGATAAAATGTACTGATCAAATCTTAAAATTCTTGTTTACTGTCAGCAGTAACAGCAATCATAACCATCATTCTTTAACTGTAATCATAACAGATAAAACTGCTGTTCTTGTCATATATCATGATGCTGGGTTTCCTGTTGTCAGCTGGGCGGTTGTACTGGCATAGTCAGTGTTAAAATCTGAAACCATAATAATAATACTATTAGACAATTGTTCTAAAATTTTTCAAAATTCTAATTACCGTGAGCTGTAATTACAGATATGTGTGAAAGGAAATTTGAGATTTTAGTTGACTAAATAGGTATGGCTGGTTTCACAAAGTTCATGGATAGTGTCCAGATATCAGTGCATTCTTGTAATAAAACTAACAATTATTTTGCATTACACCACCTGTTTATATCTATCTGAATTGTGTATAAGTAGAAAACAATGTTATATACAGTGCCGAAAAATATTGAAGGGTGGCATAGTATTTTACAAGTTGAGCTAGTGGTGAATCAGCAGAAGTAAGAAAAACAATGCAGGTAAAGATATATATCATTGTAGACTTTAAACTCTTATATTTTACAAAACATAACTTAAGTGTAAAAATTACATCTTTTGTTGAAGCATATGGTAAACATATTAAACATGTCATTTTTCATATCCCATGTTTATCAGCCCTCAGGTATTATCATCCCTCCTGCCTAATGGCTCTTAAGATGACAAAAGACCCTAGGGCAGATGAAGCATGAGATATGAAAAATGCCATGTCATAATCTATGTATCTAGTTTTGATATGACAATATCTTTCTGTGATATGACAATATCTACCGGGGTAGTATATGACAATATCCAGCCCTATTTTAACAATATCTAGAAGTGACATGACAATACCTCACTGTGACATGATAATATCTAAATATTGCAATATCTCACTATAAGGTAACAATATCTAACTGTGATTTTACAATATCTTGATGTAATTTGACAATGCTACAATATGAGGCTAGTAACATACTCTGGTTTTCTTGTTAAACTGAGCCCCACAGTCCTCCTGGACAAGGTTGTAAGGTAGATATATATCTAGGTAGTATACATTAGATCTTGTCTGTAATAATACCCTATCTTCTCCTATGTCTAACTCTAATGAACTGGTTAACTTCTGAAATACCAAAATACATACATTTATTTCTCTTATGATTCAAGTATTTTATCTGTTTCTTGCATGAACTGATATTTGAAATATATAATGAGACTTTTAAGTGTATCACTATGTGATAAAGCAGATACTAGCATTTGATTGGCCTTTCCTAAAAAAGATAAATTTTGGGGATATTTCCGTGGCCAGTATGGTAAAGTTTCGTTCTGGGAAAAACAGGTTTTACAACTCGTAGGAGCTGTATATTGCTTATCAACTCTCGTTTTTTTTAATTTCAAAATTATAATAAACTGGCTTAAGGCTCATTAATTATATATTTTGAAAGTAAATAACTTGAGTTAATAACCTGCAATATACTGCTTCCCACTTGTTGTGAAATGTATATACATCTCCTTCCCAGTACTTAAGTAATAAACCATGTATCAGTCAAAGCGTGCGTGAATAGAAAAACCAATTATATTGTTAGTGAAATTATACTGATATTGCCCCTTATTATTTTTAGGTAGGTTTTGTAATATTTGGCTTTGTCTATAATTTCAATTCCTCTCCTCTAAAAATAGTTTTTTATTTTTTTAAATGTATATGATTTCAGAACGTTCAATAATGATTTTCTGCAGAAATGTAATGTGTTGAAAGGTTGTTACACATACATAAACCTTACTATAAAACATGAAATTATAGGTGTGTTTTTCCTTATCATTTATTACATTGTTTAAAGTGAGTATCTGATTTATATAGTCATAGGAATTCTAGGATGTTCACTAAGGTCAGTCTCAAAATAAATAGATTTTCAAAGAATTGTCATTATTTGGAGAAGGTTTGATTCAAAAACAAAATAATCCAAAAATATGGATAGCTTTATGTGCTTCTTTTTAAGACATAACCAGCTGAACATTTGAGAGGAAAGGGGCCTTAAGGGGGTCTATCTTAGTTGTCAATGATTTTGTAAGGACATGTTTTGCATGTCAAAAGCTAGAAAATAATTAATAGGAATTCATCAAAACTTGTGTAAAAAAACATGTTTAATTAAAAAAAGAAAAGAGAATTGGGAATCACTAGGAAAACAATGTCATTACTTTGAAATGGCTAAAGCCAGAGGTGTTTGAAAATCTCACAACATCTCGAAACATAACAAGCCAACATCCTTCACTGCATGAATTATCATAATCAAAACTTATACCAAAGCAGTCCATACTAGCTGATCAGAAGGAATAACTTTCTATATTATTATTATAAAATTAATCAATGACAAGAGACATACAGTGAGAAAGAATCACAAGGATGCCCCTGCTCTCCCATCAAAGTGAATTATCTGCCTTTGGAAGGAGTGAAAATGAATTACCTGCCTATATGAATGTCTACAAATTGTGTCTTTTGTTCAGGTAAAGTTTTAAAAATCTGTCAAAAACTTATTATTGATTCCACAGTTTACTACTGTAATTAAGAAAGTAGAAACAATCATTTTACAGGAAACAAATAATTTTTTGTCTGATACTTGCTTATTTTGATTAAATGTCCTATTTTTTCTCATTTTCTACCGTTTTTGAAGCATATTTTGAAGTAAGAAATTATATGCACACACACAAACAACTTCATATTTTGTTTAAAAAATTGGAATTTGGCATCCTTTAAAATATAATAAAATATTTTGCTGTTTCCTGAATGTGCTAATTTTTTTCTGATAGGAAATATGGTTAAATATTACTGTTCATCTACCTTTACCACTATTCTTGTTGAATAGACTCATAAGGTGATATCATGATGAAATCCTAGATCAAGTCATTTACCTCAAACAGGTCAAATAGTTAATATTCTTTATTGACCAATATAATGTATTACATTTCAACACATAGGTATGAAAATACCTTCATATTTTTTTTTACCAAAACAGGTCTTAACACTACTATCCCTTTCAGGAAATAAAAACTCTTGATGTCATTAAGCAATGAATCTTACCACTTTGGGAAGGTTAATTTCAGCTACTAAAAAGTCTGGATGACCAATAGGAGGTTCCTGTATAATTCTAAATAATGGCTCCTCTCCTCTAAAAATAAATCTTAACATTTATAAACTATTCATATAAACTGACCTTAATTTTAAAGGAAAGTCTTTAAAATGTAAATCTTTGGTTCTGTTTTTGATATTTTTAATAACTGTATTCTCCTGTTTTCTCAACAATGTTATGTGTCCTATGAAAATTCCAGACCTCTAAAATTCATTTACTGTTGCAAAAGTATTAGGTGCCTTAATAAAACTGAAGCTATTGAAGCCTTTTAGTACAAATTCAATACTGTGAATATTATCTGAATAGGAAATAGGGAAATTGTACAAAACAGGAACAAAATATTTCTATCATGACAAGACTGTGAGCAAAACTCAGAAAAGATACCCCAACTCCCCATGGATTATCTGCCCTTGAAATGTGCAGAGATGAAATTCCTATCTATGTGCATATTAACACATTGTGTCTAATTTTCATATAAAGTTTCATTCAACATTCCAGGTGGAGATGTGGATAGACAGGGTGATTCCTATATACCCCCAAACTTTGTTTGCTGGGGTATAATAAATATAACATATTTACAGGTCTGGTGTGAAAAAAATTTCTCAGCTTTACAGAGAGAAAGCATCTAGCCAAGGCTAAAAAATTGAAAGGCTTTAATATCTCTAAAGTAGAAAATTTGAATATCAACCATTTAAGATTTTCGATCTTTCTTGCATTATCTTATTTTCAAAATCTGCTATAAAGAAACTGACATATCTGAAATAGGTAGTAACACAATTCTCACCTGGCTTTGAGTTCTTCTTTTGTTGGGGGTTTCTTCTCAACCTCTTGAATAAGTGGATTGCTGCCTTGGTTTGATCTGCAAATAGATTTAATAACAAATTTAAACTATATTAAATATACATGGCCAGTTTGTCTGGTAAGAATGGCACTCTTGCTTATTACAGTTTTCAAGATAATTTATAGATAATTAGAATATGTTGCTTTGTGTGCTTCAAACTTATAATTATGTTACCATCACATTAAAACTGATTTCCCTATTGAGGAGTTCTTAAATATATGGAATAACATTCACTCTTTTATAGTCTGAATATTCTTTACAAGCTATGATTGCTTCAGAGCTTGCACGAGTGAGAAGACCTTGAGAATTTTTTGTTAATTGATTCCCAACAATGTTTACCAAAACATGCATTTAACACTGATATAATGGTGTCTATTTAGCAGTCAAGTGTGATGGAAGTTCACATTGTTAAACATTATTCTAGTATATTAAAATTGTCTATTTTATGAGGTCAACTGTCTTGAAAGGTCAAATTTTCTCCAAGGTTAAATCTTAAGGATGTTTGCTCCTCAGGTTCAGCCATTTTTTCTGATTCTTGAACTCCTCTGGTTTTATCCATTTCATAGCATATTTTTTGCACAGTGACCCACAAATTTTTTATAATTTCTTTAAACACACCTTTAACTGTCATTTGGAAAGTTTCTATGAAATCTTTGCTATTTTTTCACACAGAAAACCTTTTTCCTGCTAAATTTTCAAATGCCTATTATATATTTATCTCAAAAACTAACACACTAACCCATTATTTATTCTGCTTATTTTGTTCAAATATAAAAGCTTTTGAATTCATTGTCACTTTTAAATAGAACATGGAACATCCTTTAATTTTATTTGACTAAAAAACATTTCCTGTAAAGAATACTTATTCTTCCCACAATACAAGATTTGTTATTGTGCTGGTTGGGGCCTAAATTAAAATATTATTTCCCCTTTCCGACCTACCCAAAATATTGGCCCGACACAAAATATTTTCTTGGTTTCCATAAAAAAAAATCACCCTTGCAGCAATTAGTGTCAGTTCCTGAAATTTCCAGGAAAAACATCATGACAGTTATACAAAAAAATTATTTACCTACCTACCTAACAATTTTTTTATGTTTGTCTTATGGCAATACCATTTAACACACATGTATTCCTGTTATTGTTAAATAATTTTAACATGTCTACTAAATGAATATGTGCTAGGAAAATTTCAACATTACCCATATTCCTCCATATCCATGATAACTGGTTTTGACTGTTTCCTTACATTATGTTCTTGAAGTGTTCCTATTGATTTCCTGTTCTTTAGTATAATCCATTCTAAACAAGAGTAAACAAAGTTAAACATTACATACTTGTAAACCTTATAACCCTCAGACACTAAAACTATTCTGAAAATCTAAACAATTAATTGTAAAAAAGCATTAAACTAAAAATGTTGGCTTTTTTTTTGAAATACTACTATTTAACTCACAAAAAGAGCAACAGTTCAGTCCTCAGGTCCAACTATACAGCTGTTGACCAGGGACACAGTCAGTAACTGTATATTATTCCACTGTATCATATTGGAGATACAATAACATTATCTGATTGGTTGAGAGAGTACCACATGACAATGAACAAAACATTGTGTCTCCCTCTCAACATCGTGCCCACTTATCATATTCCCCCTGATATCAATATCAAATGTTGCATATTTGGTAGAAAAGGTTCATTGATGGTATTATCTTTGCTAAGAGAAATATGAAAATTTCCAATTTCTTTTGTCAGAAATTAGGCACAGTGGAATAAATCATTAATTTCTCTTGTAAAAGTGAAATATGAAAATTTGTTCACCCTAAAAAATTCATGTTTCCTCGGGCAAGGCCTTGGGAAACATGACCTTCTTCGGGTGAACAAATTTTGATATTTCACTTCTGCAAGGGAAATAAATCATATCCAACTATTAGAGTCATAATCAAGAAAGACAACTGTGTAATTGATTTTCTATTAACCATGTTAACTGGTTTCCGACATCAACTGAAACTTAGTATATATTGATTCATTTCTTTAAAAATATGATATATTTAATAAAATATTCATCATTTCTATCATTTCTTGGTTTTAATATAAATTTATAAAAATAATTGGAACACCATAGTTAATTATTATCATCATTTTAATATCTTACTGACAAAGGACAATAGCTTGGGTCTGCTCATCACAACTACGATGATTGAACGTCAGATCTTTATTATTATAGAGTATTTAACAATGAAAAATAAAATTATTTGTTTTTAAAGTAATGCCTTATTGTTATTATCGTGTTAATAGTTAAAATAAGATAATTTGGAAACCAATAAAACGATCAGACAAGATTTGTTTACAAACGATCATCGTCGTTTGTTTTGATTTTGTACGAATCGAGACGAGCGTGAAAAACTACGTGAAAAACTACAGTATTGACTTGAATTTTCTTTACCTTTCAGGTCATTATATTGTATTTGTTAAAGAAATGTAAAGAAACATTTTGAATTTTGTCCTTCGTCGTTGAAAATTGACAATTTCATTCGGGAAGGGACGGACGAAAATCGCAAATTAAACTAAAATTAATAGCATAAAATTGAAGTTTTATCTTTCTTCTTTAAAAATATACGTGCGTGCAAAACAGTGTTTCAACTTGTAATAATTATATAATATTCTCATAAATCGAACGATACCATCGTTGAATACCAATAGTTTATATGCAGTTTGATAGGTTTATGTACGAAATAAACGACCACATTTCAATTGAACAGGGACGGGAGAAAACCTAAATTTTAACTGTTGAGTGAAAAATATATCAAAGAAGAAGGTATTAACTATCAGAAAAAACGTGCAGAATAAAAAGAAATGGGATGTAAATACAACAAATTGACTATATTTAATTCCCCTATTGGATTGCAATTAAACATAAACAAGCAATTTGGCCGACCTATACGTCACAAAATCACGTGATGTCAGTAATAGCTGGATATGTTCCATCGGTACCGAGTGGTACAAGAACGGATTCACCCTCCAAACTCTCTAGCTTTACTGATGTTGGGTGTAAACCATACGATTCGGCAAACCAAAGTGCCTTTTCCATTTTACTCTTCAACGTCTTAATTTGCTTGTAACGTTGGCTTTTAGATAACTCTTCAATGCTCTTCCCTTTCTTTTCAAAGCAATCATCGTTTGTCACACCTGTAAATAGTAATTGCTAGAATTAATATTTGACCGAAACGTGCGTGCTTGCCTATTGCACGTATGTATCATAAAAATGCATGATAATGAAGTGGTACCAACTTTTCATAAATATTACACAACGTTTCTACCTTTTGCGTTTTTTCGCAGAGGTGTATAGCCCAATATATATAACAAGGTTCTGCATTTGGAAACCGGTGCAAAATTTTATCTATATATATAAAATTGGTTTATTTTATTATTCAATATTAAAAATTCGAAATTAAAATTTGTTTATCAACTACCAAAAAAGGAAATTTTTAAAATAAATTATGTTCTTAAACAGATAGAGTGTTTATCTAAGAGGAGGACATGGTGTACACCCTCCTCCCAACCCCATAAATATTCCACTCCCTGAAAGTATATTTGTTCTTCTACTCCCCCCTCCTGCACCAACCTCCGCTTTTCCCACATCTTACCCCTTTGATCGTCCCCTATTCCCTTTTAAGCTGTTCGCCCCCTGACCTAACTAATGTGCATACCTAGACATTCTATTAAGCTTTCATTTTCTGTGACCATTTCAGCCAGCTTTCTTGACATTACATCCACCTTTTTCTCATATTCATTCTTGTATTTTGTTGAATCTTTTAGTTCGTTTAACAGTGATCTGCATTTGTCTTCCAGTTCCACATTGTCTTTTTCAAAACGTGTTAATACTGTAGACAGCTTTTCTGCACTTTCGATTTCAGATTCATACACTGCCATTTTCTTAATTTTTTTATCGAATATTTCTTTCTGTCTTCCGCCTTTTTGTTTCTTATATAATGTACAAATTTCACTAGTCATACGGCGGAGTCGCTCTTCGAGTCTTTCGCATTCCTTGATATACAACGGTTTTATCTGAGAATTGAGTATGCAGACAAGGGTTAATTCTGGATACAGACATTTCGCTTTGTTGATGTCTCGTAAAAAAGAATAACTTACATCAATTGTCAATATGATTTTTTCCTGTGCATAAAAGTCTTTCTTTAGAACTGGTGATTGCTGGCCAACGCTTACTTCCGATTTGAATTTTAGTTGTTTATATGGAGACAGGTTTTCCGACATGTTTAGCGATTCTTAATCAAAATAAACTTGGAAAACTATTTACAATATCTACAATATTTACAATTTACGATAACAATGCGAGGTTCTAAAAGTTACATGTCGCCGTAG
>JARWCS010233735.1:0-13562 GCA_034783895.1 Geukensia demissa
AATATCAGGAAGCTGGCCTCTGTGGTTCCTGAGAAAAATGTGACAGAAATATTTGTGACGCCGACGACGACGCAAGATGATGGATAGTGATCCCTATATGTCGCCTCCGCTAAAGCGGGCAGGCGACACAATTACATGGTTCTTTACAAAAAGGTATAGTTGTGAAAATTGGTCCTTAGCAAGATCTGCTTGGATACCAGTATAGATCATAATACTTAACATACTCTTGATAAACCTGCTCCATGGGTCAGATGAACCAGGTGTTTACTTGTTTGCTATTTATAATGAGTTCCTGTTTACTATATGTATCAGTTTTATTTAACATTAGAAGATGTTGCTGATCTATACCTTTTCTGCAAACTTGCTGTTGGATTCTTGCAGAGCCACTTGTTCCATTTTCAATCTCTTTATGCCATCTTCTCTTCTTTTAACCTGGGATTGCAAAATAATTTCTTAAACATTTCACAAATGCAAGTTAAGACATCTAAAAACATATAGAAAAAGGGCCAAATGACACTTAACAGGGGGGGCATAAAAATAAGATTCATATTAGTGGTTTTCTGATGATTATTTATAATTGAAAATCAGTTGGTTTGTCAACCAGATGGCGACAATTGATTCTAAAGGGTCATAATTGATCATCAGATAAATTTCCCTTTTTTCTTGATTTAGTCCAGATCCGAATCTGTCAAGTATTATGTCCAAAAAACAATATGAATAACAAAGTCTCCAGAGAAGAAAGGTCCTGAGGACAATAAAATATGTGCTTATCACAGAGGAAAAGGGTGGTTTGGCTATTTTGTGTAAGGTTAAAGTTCAATCAGTAAATTCCAATAACCAATTATAATATCAATCATCGATTTGTTAGGGTCAGCCAATAGTAAGGAGTTAAATCAGTTAAAAAGTTCAACCAATTCAATATTTGTTATACACACATAAATTTTCATATTCTGCTATAAATTTTAAGGAAACTTCTCAGCTAATCACTGTTTTCTGTACAAATAACAAATTAAAAACAAACCTCTGAACTGAGAACATCTTGTTCACTCTGGGCATTTATAGCGAATGCCTGAATTCTGGCCTCCAGTCTTCCATTCTCCTCTACAGCCTCTCTATACTGTTGTTTGACCATGTCAAGGTCATGTTCCTGCTGTTGGATTGTTATTTCTCTTCTGGACAGCTAAAAAAAAATAGAAGGAAAACAAGGGTTACCTCCCTTCCTCTACTTCTGGATGAATATAGAAAAATGCCTAAAACAACACAGTAAATTTGTGTTATTTCATAGTGTTCACAGTGTTCAAAGTTATACAACAGTTGTAAGCTTGTAAATCATTTAGAATCCCCCTTCTTACAATCACCTCCCTGCTAATACCTAGCCCCCTCCCCTATTTCTACATGTTACCTTTCTCTGTGATTTATCAGTGTTATTTTGATCATATTCAGTTTTTTGTGTCTTATCCAACCATGCATTAAACCCTCCACAGCCTTGTATTAACCCCTACATACCACATCATCAGCCTTTCTCCGTTCCTCCTTGGCTACACCAAGGTCAGAATCAAGTCTCTGTATCTGGGCCTCTTTATGTTCCAGTTCTCTACGTAAATCGTCCCTATTTAAGCTGATTCTCTGTATCTGTTCTTCTCTTGACATCAGCTGTTTTAATACAAAACGTTGTGGATAACAAAAAATTGTGAACTGTTTAAAAATATATCAAGTTTCTTCTGACAATACAGAGTACAGATGTACTTGTTTTCTCGACAGAACTATAGATAGGTTATATATATTCAAGATCCTCAGCAAAATTTTCCCAAATTTCATAAAAAGGCATTTTTTTTTCCAAAAAAAATTTCTAATGCAATTTCTAGTCTGATAGTTTAAATACAGGTTGGACCATCAACTTCAGAAATGTCATTAGTTTCATGTAGTTATCCTAAACAAATTTTATGATTTCTAGTTCTTGATTAAATATATTTAAAAAGTTAAATGTAGCTTTCTGATTCTAAGAAAAAATACACAGAGAATTACAATGAACTTTCCTTAAATCATGATACATCTATGTTTGATGTTTCCATCACAGTTTTGTAGTTGGTTGTCTGTTTCACAGATTTCTTGGCACCGATTCAAATCTGCTTTATATTGTGTTGTCGAAAGACTGATATTCTTTGAATGTTATTAAAACTGGACCATATAATTGAGTGTGTTAAACTTACCTGACCAGAATTTTGTGAGAGTTTCTCATGAAGTACACAGATTTCTGCCTTTAGTCTATGTATATCTTCTTCTCTATCAGCCAGCTCAGATTTCAATACAGTATCACTTTGGCTCTTGATCAGATCTTTCTCTTGTGTCTCAGTCTGAAGACGATCAATCTAAAAGTATACAAAAACATACATTAAATTTTGTGAATTAAATTTGTAATTTTTCCTAACTATTAAAAGTCTTTCATCTTTTTCATAAAATTTTTAAAATATCTTGATAGAAAATGGTAGTTATAGATTATACAAGGCAAAGCGTGATTTTCGTGGAACCAACATGTGATATTTTTCAGATAAACATACCCCAAATCTATCGAAAATATCTGTTTTGCACAAGAGATTCTTTTCACATTTGAATTGCCTCATATACTATTTTTGGAGGCCTTTTACAGCTTGTCTTACTTACAACTTGCTTGCACGTCTTTGTCATTTGTCTAAGGCCATAACAAAACCTGTAGATGTTGGGTTGTTTGTAACTTATGACTTCATAGATAGCTTTCACATAGAAAATCATTCTGAATTTTTTATTTCTATAAGAATATATTGGTTTTTGCTGTTCATTACCTCTCTAGCCTGTGCAGTGTACCGACTCTGAGCTTGCTGTAAATCTTGATTCATCGTTTCCATCTTTCTTTGGCTTTCTTGAAGCTGTAAATAGGAAAACAATTAAATTTTTTGTCTTAAATTTATTAAAAATACTTTAGTTATGCCGATTTTTGACCAATAATTTGATATTATATATGACTTGAATACATTTTCAGAAATAAGTCATTAACCATAATACTTTGTAATGAATTATAATAATCAATTTGAGTGTGGCTCTTATTTCTACACTTTAATAATAGATCAACAGAGAATATTCAAAGTGTAGGTATTAAAGGTAAATTATTACGCACAACTAAAGACATTGTTTTTAAAACAATACTTACCCTAGTCTGATACTGTTTGATTTCATCTCGCATTTGTTTTACAACATCACCTCTAATATGTGCTGACCCCAGAGCTTCACGTAACTTGTCCTCTAACTCACGGTTTTCATTCCGTAGTTTTACAATACTATCATGGCGGTCAGCAACCTGTAAATTAAACAACAAACTTCTGAATTTTCGCCACATTTACATTTAAATATAAAAAATATTGCATGCACATACAAAAAAAAATCAAAATGTGCCAAATAAATACAACAAAAAACATGCAATCTATATCACACAAAGACAGTAATGAATTAATGATGTAGTGATTTTATGAACATTATCTAAAGGTGTGTGTTATTTGAAATATACTTTTGTCTTATTAATCACTATGGAAAAAGGTAAACTTGGAAGAAATGTTTGTTGTTAAGCTGACAAGAGCTAATTTAACCAGATATGTGCAACAAGTCCTAATCCTGGACTACCATTTATGTTTTGTAATTATTCTTAACCAAAGTTAACATAGTTCTTTTTTTGTACTCAAATGAAAATAGATACTAGTACATGAAGCATTTGTTTGTTGGAATCTGACTGCAAATATAATATTTATGGGAATTTGAAGAAATAAGTTTTTTAAAGAATTTAGGCTAACTGAAACTTATATTGTATAAAACGAACAGGAACTGACAAAGTTGCCAAAAATTTCTCATTGCAAAGATGTTTATATTTTTTGATAAAATATGATGTCAGATTTAAGTAAAAAAAAAACAATATCCATAAACTTGATTAAAATGAAATGACTAAAATCAAACATAAATAAACCCTTCTCCATGGAAATATTTAGATAACCAATTTTTATCAATATTTTAAAAATTTGAAACAGTATCTGTTGTGTTCCCATTGCAAAAGAAGCTGTCATAACTGTGTAATTTTATTGCTGGCCACTGTTTATGAAATTTATAAACTTCAGCATTCCAAGATTAACAGATATATTTTCCTCTATTTTTCACAGTTTGGATATTATTGTTGCCTGTAAGGTTTTAGAAGTGGGAAATATGTCTTTTAAATAAAAAATAAGATATTAACCATTAAAGACAATGAAACAAGGAATGCCATGGCAAATACCCATAAGAACAATATTTATAAAGACAGAAGTATATTTTGAAGGCTAAATATGACCAGTAACTGGAAAATTATCAAACAATTTTTTACCACAACTTTTGAAAAAAAGAATCTAAGATTTCAAAAGGAAATATTTCAATATAGAGTCCAAAAAATGACTAACAAGAAGAAATAACTAATTAACAGTGCAGCTACATGTATAATAAAAATAGAAATAATGGAAGGCTATACTACATTATCAGTTTTATTTTTCTACATACAAGGGGGTCTATCTACATCTGAAAGCCTGAAAATCCATCTTTTAAATAGATCAAATAATTATTGAGAAAGCTTAAGGATACATATATATAACATTGTACATATAAACTAATCAACATATTGGAGTCACAAAGATAGCCGTTTTATCTTGAGAGCTTATGCATATAAAATAAACATGTTATTTGAAATTTTCTTTTATAATATGTCACACACACAAAAATATATATATATATGTCCCCGAAAAAAGAAACAAGTCAAAAGACTTCATTTAAATAAATGAACTGATAATTTCCTCAACTTTAGTTTAGATGCCAAATAAAACTGAAACCAGAATGAGTTAAAATTTTGTAAGGAAGTTGTTTTCAAAGGGTGTTTTACAAAACAGAAAAATTATTAATATTTTGAAAAGTGCAAGCTTTCAAGATAAAATAAAGATTAAAACTGCCAATTACATCTATAGTCAAAACTGACCAAGAAAAGTTTGTAAATTATAATCAACTTACAATGCAATCACCATACACTGGAGAGTGCCATTCCTTAACTTTTCAACCTGTTCAGGTTTACCTTTTGTTAGGAGTGTATCAAAAACAGTCATGTATATATAAAAAAAAAACAATTCAGCTTCTCAGAAATTACTGCAAGTCCCCCAAACAAGTCCCTCAACAGTTTTTGTTATGAAATCATCTGAATTCTAGATATATCATTTTTGTTTCCAGTTTGACTTTAAGTGGTGAAGGCAAATTGTTACATTTTTTTATATGTATAATAATGATCACAAAGTTTACACCTAAATTGTACTTTCATTCATTTGTAATGTATGAAAACATGTCTTAGCAATGATTTTCTTGCAGATACTAATTAACGGTGCTTTTGAAAAGTAGTTCAGAGACATTTTTGTTCTCATAAGGGTAAAAAGTATATGTCGGTAGAGAATTTGTCACACTGCACAGTAATTTTCCAAACGTAGCCCCAGGAAGCAAATACAATATTTTACATGCCCTCAATGTGATATTTTACTGTCTGATGATGGTATTGAAAGTTAATTTAACAAGGAATTTTTCATGGTCTGTCTTGACTAGTTTTACTGCATTATACAGATTCTGAAAGCTAAGCCAGAGACAAGAAGTGTCCACTTACACCATAATGGTTACCAAACTAAAGAAAAATCATGTTACAAATTAATATTCTACTTATATAAAATTACAAAAATCATAACATTGCTGGTTAACAATAACCTCTTCTGAGTAAAAATGGTTCGTATAAATGAGGTTGGAACATATGGAACAGCACTGAACAAGCATATAATTTCTCTCAACCAGAGAAGATAAATGTTACTTGTGTTGATAACAGGAGTTCACTTGTTGGGTTTATTCAAAGGTTAAATTGCTACTGTAATTTTTAAAGTTTGTATGAACCAAATGATACAAAGAAAAGTTCCAACAGGTCTGCATTCATGAGTTTTATATAAATTAAAAATTTTTCTTTTACCACATTGTTAAAAAGCACCTATATTTAATAAATTAGAGATTATCAATTACATCATTAGAGATTATCAATTACATCATTAGAGATTATCAATTACTTAATTAGAGATAATCAAGTACTTTAAACATTTACATCAAGTTTGAAGTGGGGTTCCTATAAAAAATGAAATAAATCTTTAAAAAAATTAGGAAGTTCTGGTTATAAATAAATGGCTAAAAGTTAAATTAGCGAATGGAGCATTGGCATATCAAACTTAACCAAATAAAGCAAAATGTTAAATGAGATATGAGGGAAATGATAGATATGTGTGTACCTCTGCAGTCAAAGCATCCCGTGTGTCTTTGGAAGAACTCTGCAGCTTCTGGAGAGAATTTGTCAGTTTCTGAACCTAAAATGTTAATAAACAATGCATATCAAATCTTGAGAACAAATTAAAACATTTTAAATTCAAAACAAACATAAATAAATTACTGTAGTTTAGACTGGGTAGAAAATATATTATAAGGAGTTCTACACACATTTCTCCATAAATTTCAAAGTTGAGAGGCATATTGATTTTTACACTTTTTTTACTTTGGCAAAAAACTGTTAAATTGGAAGCCAAACCTATCCAAATCATATCTTCACAATATTGAAAATTTTGAAGAAAAGAGATTTAGAGAGAACAACTCTATTGAGGCACTTTTAAAATTTTCTTTAGAACGAAGGAATCATATATACATCTGTTATAACTTTTGATCTAAATGTGTCAATGAAATCATGGTTCTCTCTGATTTACATTCTTTCATTGTTACACAAATGATGATGGCCACAAGAAAAATAACTGTAATATATGATTATATTTCAATCTAAGTCTTTTTTTCTTAACTTCCTGATTAATTTCACCATTCTTAACTACAGAAAAAAAAAAATATATATATATAGTAATTTCTCGTGATGTAATAATAATTCTTGACCTGTTGTTTCTATATGAAAAAAAAGCTTTATAAATGCAGTTGAGCCCATGCAGCTTAATATATATACTGTTAGTAGCATGCAGGATAAAAAGAATGAAGGATTTAATTAAAAAACAACTGCTTATATATATGAAATGGGTGATACCAGACACGATATAATTGTCTATACAATAACAGTACAAAACAGTTATCAATAATAAAAACCACTGCAATATGTCTTAAATATCTAAACTACAAGACACTGCTTTAACATGTCTGTGATAAACAGCACGTAAACCTTAAAAATTCAAATTCATGAAATCTAACTAAGTTGCTTCCCTTCATGAACAAATGAAGAATAGTACAATGTATGAGGAAATTCTTATTTAATTATGTTGTCAAATTTTGATTGCTGAAACTCATTATGGATTAATTAAAACTGTTTCAGTTATGGTGATATTGCAGAAGTAAAATCATGCAACAAACTTGGAGTGAAAGGTATTTAATACTATATGGTGTTCAAACAATTCAAGTTTAAAATACCCATTTAAATTTCCATTAAAAGAAAGTTAATTTAGTTTTATTTTGTTTAACATATAGATGACATGCAATTAATTTATGTTCTCTAATATTTCACTAATTCCTGTTTTAAGGAATTAACATGCCACATGCCCTAACCCCAATTACATAAATATTATTACTAATTTCCCTGTTAATAACTGTTTAGTGCTTTTAGTTTTTTAAAGTATAAAATTGTGCATTCCAGTGAATTAATATTACTCTATATAAAATCTGTTTTTGCCATGAGTGTGAAAAAATCTACATGTGCAGGACACAAATTTTTCACACAAATACATATATTTATTAAAATATTAAATACACAACATTAATCATGTAAGCATGCTCCCAAATCAATTAAAGCTATAAGCCACTACACTGAAGCTGTGTGCAACACTATATAATTGGTCTACCTGGGCCAAGGATTCGGCATGTTGGGCTTTCAATGTTTGCAGCTCCGCCTCAGCTCGAGTTACCTTGGTGTTATTTGTACTGGCCTAAGTAACAAATCTTATTCAATTAACAAAGCTATTACTTCGGCCAATTTTACTAATACATCATCACCCTCCAACCTTTGGCATCAAAATATTTAGTACATTGTAGTTGGTTTATTTTAATGGGCTAAAATTTAAAGATGAATTCCTTTACAGGGAACAGACACGCTTTGGTTTTATCAACTCTCAACATCCCAAAAAACAAAAAAAGGAAAAAGACTAAATCTCAATCAAACCTCTGATAACTTTTAGCTTGTAATTCAATTTATGTTTCTAATCTAAAGAAAAATTCCAACTTTTATTTATGCAAATTTGATGAAATCAAGGGACCTGAGTCAAAATTTCATACACTGAAACAAATTTTACTAGTTCAAAATACTTTCATCATCTCATTAGTGTTTATTTGATGTAACAGATTCACAACCATCAGAAACATTTAATAACATTACAATCCTTCTTCTATTTAACTTAAATTTGAATGAGTCGGCTAGATCCTGATGATATCTCTTAACCTGATTATTATTCATTTTATACTGTGCTTTAGATCTGCGTTGAGTACAAGTAGCAAAACTAAAGCATTACTGAATGACATGTTATAAGTATAATCAATGGTCATTAAATTGTTATCCACACAATGAGGATTGCTGTTCTCTTATGTTATAATGGAAAGGCTGGTTTTAAATTCAAGAGAATTCTGTTATTACAAGCTTAAACCATGCAAATTATACATGTAGTAGTTTGAAATACAATGCATGTACAAGTATATACAATGTATATAAATAAACATTAGTTTCACTAGGAGGTAGAGTTGTATATCGCTTATTATAAACTAAAGTTTCATTACAAAATAATCGTCAGTTCATTATGTTGTGATGGCTCAAGAGTAAAAAATAGAAAAATAAATATAAATATAATATAATCATCTTAGAAATCTAATGGAATTGTATGTAACACTGATTCAAAATTGGATGATGAAAAAAAACCATTGCATCAATGGCACTGCTTATTTCACATAGTCAGATGCAACATTATTGATTTTGAATTTTGCAAGTATGTGATTGTTAAAACATTTGCATTAGAAAGTAAAAAAATGTTATTATAACTACATCAATCTTTGATTTGATGGTTGTTACACTGGCTGGTTGATACTATAGCTAGAAAACTCAATTTGTGACAGTAAAATCTATGATTAATGCCTACAAAGATATTCTTATATCAAATTTAAGTGTGATCGCTTTCCTAACAAATATATGGCCTAGCATACATGTGTATTGTGTCCTGTTCTAAACAAAGACACCTAACATTTAAACATAATATAATTATTCTAATTTCTATTTTTTAAATGAATGAAATTATCAATCTTCTGGAATATGGTAATCTATCATTTTCATTATTAGATCATGCTGTTATTGGTCAAAATTTTAGTAACTTTCTTAACCATGGTAACAAAATTTCTATAAAATATATTTAGGAATAAGACTGTTTCCTATACCATATTCCAAAAGGTTGGTTTGCTGTATTTATTTTCATTGTGATTTGACATATAAAATAATTACACATGTGACAGTTTAGTGACAACATACCTCTGATTTATAATTCTCATTCACCCGTCTCAGAGATTCTATTTCTTCCTCTGCCACTTTGCATCTTGCTTCTAATCTGTGCAACTGCAACGACATAATCAGTCAATAATCAATCTAGAATAAATACATACCTTTATAAATGGACTTACTAGGAGAATATGTAATACCTTGATTTTTTCCTTGTTATTTGTGATATCCATGCCTTTCAACTAAAATGTCTTATGGGGCAAAATTACAATTGCACATTTTACTGAAATACAAATGTAGAATCAACCATTATTAGAATCCTCCTCTGTACAAGTATTGATCTAGAATTAATGTACATGCAGAATAAAGACAGCTTAACAGTTAATTGTATAGTGAAGAGAACCAAATGAAGATGTGAATTTACACTATATTTAACAAAATCTGTCTGATAATCATCTCAGAAGAATATACAGTCTTGTTAATAAAATTAGATCTTCCAAACAACCACCGGGGGACTTATAAGATTTTACCAAAGAAAATGATTTAGCACATGTTTTTTTCACACAAAAATTTCTGATATAAATGAAAAAATTCAACTAAGTTGATATAGGGTAAACACAGCACAAATTATGTTTCATAATTAAAAAAAGTTTGAGACAGGGGAATTACAGCTTATATCATGCTTTAGTTTCACAAACTAATCAAAAATATATATTATTTCTTTTAAAATATGTTTACTATAATTCAAAATACTAACAAATGATTATAAGAACAAATATCTACAGCAATGTATTTGTATCAACTTGTCTGTACATTTTACTGATAACAATCAAATTTATAATTTACAATTACAAAAGATGCATTTAAATCTGCAAAACTTCAACCATGATAAATTTTAAAAAACTAAATTATAGGACACTATAATAATAAATAAAGTTTTACCTTCTGGGTGTAAGAGAAGGGGATCTTTTCTTGTTTTTTCTCCATTTTGTTTTAGCCTATGGTTGTTAAGACATTTTATCTATACCCAAACCTCACAATGGATTAATTAAATGTGACCCCAGTCACCTAATGATATATATAATTAGGTCAATTCCAATCAAGGTAACACAACAGGTAATTCAATTAAGACTTCATTAACAACACTGGGATTAAACTTATCTCTTACATGTCCATACACATTGCTGAGTCTAGAAATAACTTTTCAATTAATTTTTATCTGTTTATAAGCAAATGAAAAATGAGTTGGAGTTTACCTGAAGTTGTAATTGATATTCAATTAAATTTAATTTACTTTCTTATCAATTTTCTGATCAAATATATTTTATAAAATCCTGCACCTCAAATAATTCTTACACTAACAGCAAGAAAAAAACCCTCAGATTTGATTAAAATAAAACTGAATGAAAGCTTTCCATGTTATTGAGATTTTAAATCAAATTTTGAAACATATTTTTAAAGAATGTTACCTGCATTTTAATACAAAGTCCAATAAGGTCATGTTTTCAGCCTCAAAAAGAAAGTTTATAAATTTGACCTTTTACATTTTAGTATAAATTTGACGTCTTACATTTTATGTAAACTACAAATCATATTTTTAGACTTAATTTACCTTTTTTGATAAAAATGGTCAGATTTAGTGATTTAAACTGCTTAAACTTTGTCTAAAATGGTAATTTAACAAATAAGCAAAAAATATCTTATACTTGCTTTTGTTCATTTCAGTATTGGCTGCACCTGTGTTAAATCTCAATTTTTATATATATTAAGAATTTTAATTAGTTACATCATATGTGTTAAAATTTTGGCAAAACACACATGCAGCCAATACGATTAGAGCCAAAAATCAACAAAAATATCAACATTTTCAAAATTCAAGGAAGTTTACATCTCTTAAATGTGTCAGCAACTTAAACATGTGCACTTTTATATCAAAAATAAAGCCAGACATACAGAGAGCATATATTTTCTTTAACAAACAGTTTTAGATGATATTACTCTAACGTTTTTATGATGTCCAAATTTTTGGGCCAAAAACAAACCTTACTGGACCTTCTCCTTTCTAAACCAGTTACATTTAAAAGATAAAATAAATAAACATATTTTTTTCTATTGAAGCTCAACTTAGATGTAAAGTATTGTGATATTGGATTCTATGATACTGATGTACTTCAATGCGAAGGGTCTTTGTACCATAGACAACAATAACATACAAAATCAGCTTATGCATGTATGCTCAACCTGTCTGGACCACAGGGTAGAAATTAGAGAAAAAGGAATCTATTGAAGCAGCAGGGATTGGGCTAAAGTTATGATGTATATGTGAATTAAATACTTCAGGTTTTTAAGCAGGAAATGAAGTTTAATGAATAATATTAGTGAGCAGCCATAAAGTAAGATGAGAAATATTCAGTGTCCATGCAAGCACAGAAGTTTGTGTATTAGTGCAAAAAATACAAATTTTAAACTTCTGTGAACAAAAATAAACAAACACAACAGTAGGTTAAAGCCAATCTTCCAACAAGGTTAGGTGCAGTAATGGGTACAAAATGTGCTCTGGTTATTAACATATTTTTACCTCTTCCTCAGTATGTTTGTGCTTGTCCTCAATTTGGTTGAGAGTATGTGTTTTTTGATCCAGCTATAATAATCAGGCAAAATATAACTAGCATAAGCTAAACACAACAAAGATACACTACACTTGTAAATTTAAGTAATATGTACACACATATGTATATTTATAGAAACATGCATATCAGTACTATGTAAAAGGCTTAAAAAATACTGGCTTAATGCAAAATTTGAATGAAATAATCTTTTTGACTACAAGTCTGACACTTGAAGGTTAATCCAGAAAAGCACTTTGTACGCAGATAAATTATAATAAATTTAAAATAGGAATTGATTGCCATCTTTCCGGCGTTTATTTCATATTCTTTCTTTTTATAACCTATGTATTTAAAAAATGAATGAATATTATTTTTTCTCATGATCATTACGCTTATTCATTTGAGAGTTATGCTTGCAGGTCTTATTTTTTTACAGTACAATGGAATGCAACATACAATACCACAAATTTGAATAAGAATATATAAAACTCAAATATAGACAATTTGTTTTACCTCTGCAACAGCAGCATCTCTCTTCTCCTGCAGAGCAAGTACATCACGCCTCAATTTCTGAATGGTCTCGTCCCTCCGTGACAATTCTGATTTCAAGATGTCATGGTGATCTTTCTTTGAATGTTGAGTATCTCTTATTCTGTCTTGTAAAATACCAATCTACAAACACAAAACCACGAATACTCTCACTGCAAAGTTTACAGTCAGCAAAAAGATTATCAATAATAAAAATTAAGAGGTGTTTTATCAGTAAAAACAATAATAAATTCTCTTACTGTCAGTGTTATAATAGTACCAGAAATTATTTTGCAAATAAAGGAAGAAGTGGAAATTGTTCATCAGAAGCTGACATCACAGTCCAACTTACAAAGAATTTAAGTGAAACCATAAAGAAAATAACATACTTCTTCCATGGCCTTCCTCCTCTGGTCTTTAGATTCATGTAAATCTGCTTCAAGTGTTCGTAATCGTCTTTCATAGTGGGGTATCTGTGAATAAAAAAACAATATAAAGGGAAATAATCAGGCTCAGTACACTATCAACTGTACTATTTACCAATGTAATTCCTCCTTACGTGATAATATATGCTTTTCTCAACTAAAAGCAGGAAATAAGCTGTCAAAGAAATTTTTAAACCAACTAACAGGAAACTGACAGCTGGACCTGTAAACATCAAAAGTTTTACAGGACTGAATCAAATCATGAATAACTAAAGTACAACAAACGAATTTTGCCACAACAAAAGTGAACCTATATAAAAAGTTTTTCAGTGGAATATCATATTATATATCGTTTGAATTCTAATTTTTTGCCGCAGTTGAAGCTGTAGCTAAAAATTCATTTTAACTTGAAATAAAAAATTTCCCCATAGG
>JARWCS010233845.1:0-13555 GCA_034783895.1 Geukensia demissa
ATTTTGTTGGCCATGGTCTTGTCTGTCCTCGACTTAACGATTTCTGTCTGCCCCTTTGGTATCTTCGAATTCCTTATTCAAACCTGAGTTTCGCACTAGCAAGGGAGTGATAATATAAAGAGTTAAAATACTCAGAGCTGAATGTCAAGATGGATTCAATTTTGGCTTAAATGGTTTTCTGAATAATTTGATGTACTGAATATAACAAAACTATTACCTGTAACATTGCATTTTAAATAAAACAAAAATAAGCTATCTTACTCATAACTTTGTGTGTTTATTGTGTTATTTCCTTTAAATCCATAAATATTACTGCCTGTCTATAAATTTGATAAAAGCAGTTCAGTTTTAGTGATCTCACAACAAAACAGTCTCAAGTTGAAGATAAAGGAGGAAAACAAATCAGTTTGACTTCCATTTACTGGGGTAGGTGTATAGTTTTATATACAGAATATTGTCATCTGAAGGGCCAGATTTTATGCAATAATTTGCTAAAATCATATTTTAATAATCTGAGTTTTGTTGATGAAAGAATCCTAAGAAGAATCATAGAAGAATCGTACGAAGAATTTTTTATAAAATGTTGGACAGACTTGAGAAAATTCTCTTTCATTAAAACTGAGAGGTGACAAAATTCTCTTTCATTAAAACTGAGAGGTGACACATATTCCAAATTTGTTTCTATTTATAGTCATGATATTAACTTTCAGATTTTTTAAGCATTAATGGCTGATTCTTTTATATATATTTTTTATGTCCCCGCCATTTGATGGCAGGGGCGTTAAGTACTCTTGAACGTACGTCAGTCAATTTACGCCAAAGATTTCTCAGCTTGTGCATGTTCGATTTATTTGATATTTGGTCTGAAGCATTACATGGATATTTTGTACTGCCTTATACCTTTTCCGTTTTATTTATCATTTCCGATTCATCATATGTTGACTTCCTGTTTGCCAAGATATTGATTGAATTTCTATATGTAAAATTTTCGTCATAGATATCTTGGCTTCAGTATGTTGCATTGATTTAAAATTTGGTCTGAAGCATTATCAGAGTGAGTGGTACTGTGTCGCCCCCTTTCAAATCCTTCATATGTCTACTTTCTGTTTTCCGTAACGGGGACATCCATGTCCCAAAAAAACTTTTCTCAATGTTTTGTTTATTCATTTACAAATTTTATTGCCTTATTTGATATTCATGTTGTTTTATTTTCAAAATTGCATTCTTTTTTGCATCAGACAAATAATACAAAGTTATTTATGTTTTCAGAAAGGGCGCAGAATTAAAGTGAACAAACATGTAATTTCCTGCTTTGGTATTCTGCAAGAACAGATAACCAACGCTTCATTGTGAACAGTCTACAAGGTAAAAAATATGACATTTTAAATTAACTTATCTGTTAGAGGATGTTTAACGGTTACCGATTTAAATTAAGAGTCACTGATAAAGTTTGGGTGTCATTTTGTGGCAAAGCTAGTGATAATTTTCAGTTCAATGATTTGCCCGCCACATACTTATGTGCCTGTCCCAATCAAGGAACCTGTTGTCCAGTTGTTTTCATTGTTTAATTAGTCATTTATATTAGATGTTCAGTATTTTTGCATTAGATTAAGTGGATTGTCGTGTTTTATGTATAGTTTCACATTTTATTTTTCGGGGCCTTTTACAGCTTCCGTTATGATATGGACTTTGTTGAAGGCTATAATTGGACCTGTAGAAGTTTAATTCTACTGTCATTTGGTGGGTGGCTGTCTCATGAAAAAAAAGATGCTTGAAAAATTGTATCGGTTTGCTTTTTAAATGTCTTTTAAAGTCATCCGCGTGTTAAGTTCCAACTTTCTTCATAGAATATTGGTAAAAAGAGTATATAAAATATCTTAAAATAAAGGTCATATTTTTTTTGTAGCAGAGTAATACTAGCTTCAAGAGTTATTGCCGTGTAAAACCATAATAAAGGTATTGTTTTGTGACTGGAGAAGGCATTAAAATGGATGTTGGGGTTTTATTAACTAATGCAGTGACATTATTTTATTAATACTATGTTTTTTATATTTCATATCCAAACAAAAATCAGTTTCTTGGATTTTTGCAACACTATGTGCTAGAGCACAAAGTAAACAAATTTCATACGAGTGGACATTATTTCAAGTTTGTAAAAAATATGAAGATTAAATATTGTTTACTATGAACAGTTAATTAATGTTCAATTAAAATCTTGAGGTTCTTTCATGAAAAATTAGATAAAAATATTGCAAGAACCTTAACATGTTTTAAAGATATTTAAGTGAACATTAATTGACTGACTGGTTTATTAAAATCATTTTGTAAAATGTACCCAATTCCTTGAATCCAGATTTAATCCTTATTTTTGGCCAAGTGATAGTTGTTATCGTCTACGTTAGTTAAATCATCCTTTGAAGAAAAACTTATCGGTGAACATGGTGTAGAAAGACATGTACATTGATTATTTAGTTATGTGAAGCTGCTATTCATATGCCGACAATCTTGGTTGGAAAGTGTGTTATCAGAAACAAATCTGAAAGAGACTCATCTAATGACCAATCAACCGAAGTTTGGTTAAATTAAACAAGTAGTTTCAGACGAGGAGATTATCCCATTAGTTCCAATGTAAAATTAGGAGCGAAGTGAAGAGAAAAGCTCACTTTGCCTTTTAGTCCAAATGTGCTTAAGGCTCAGAGGGAGCTGAAAAGAATAACAACGGGTTTTTTTTACACTTAAACACTTTGTTTATCGACTTTACAAATGTTAATTTAATAAATTTAAATTATTTTACAATAAACTTTCTAGAACAAAAATGCTTTACCTCTCATCCCTTTCTTGTTCCTGACTCACTTTTGGCAAAAAAGGCGTGTGTGTGTCACTTTCATCATCATGGTCATGTTTGTTGGATTCAACACCACTTTCGTCGTTATGGTCATGTTCGTTGGATACCCTAGCACTTTCGTCGTCATGGTAATGTTCGTTGCATTCACCACCACTTTCGTTTTCGTTTTCTCTCTGCAATGGATCATCATATATGTTTTGTTCTGTATTTAAAGTTGTCATCGTTCACGGACTGCAAATGTATTATTTAAATCTAAAAAAAAGATCTATTTCGTCCACACTTGTGGTATTTTTGTCCTGTTTTCTTTTAGTTTTCCTTAGATGTTACAGATTTATACTAACAACTCGTAAAACGGTTAATATCCAGACGTTTAATAAATCTGTGACGCTTATTCCAAACATTATGTTCGATTTCAAAGTTTACATGTGTTTAAAGATGGTACGGGGGATTTCCGAAAATTTTCAAAAATAGAACGCGAAAATAACATTAGCTATTTTCGTTTCGTTTGAAAATTTTGAATTATTTCTTCATGTTTATACGTATCTTAATTGTCTACTTTTGGTTTATGTATGTATTGGTTTGACCCTAATGAGTCTTTTGTCTGCAAATAATAATATGTTATGAACATGATGTGATTCAATACAATGTACAAGTATACGAATACCGCTGATCAATTAATCAAACAAATTCCAATAACTTATAAATAGCTCATGGAAAACCACTGTAATGAAGCTCAGAATTTTTTGAAAGATCATACCAAAACAAATTTGGAATCAGTAAGAACAATCTTAAATATGTTTCCTTTTACTTTCTACAAGAATTCAATGGTAATATAAAATGTTTATAAATTAGTTGCATTCGGGTTTTTAAAATAGCATACAATCACAAAAGTGAAAGTAGATATACTCCTCTTTCCAAATAGACTACTAAAGTATTAGACCGAAAATCACACATGAATATTCGGTCTACATTCGTATGACATCAACTTAAGTGATCTTCAAGTCTTACTAAAACAAAAAGACAACGAATCAAAGGGAAAAAATTGACAAATGTTGTCTGCCATGTTGGCAAATAAAAAGGTTAACCGGATTAAAGTTAATCATTATTTAAAAATTTGCTAAGTGCATATCAAGTTTTAGATAAATATATATGAACATGTAATTGTAATTAATTAAATAATCAATATTTTGTTCTTTTTGTTTCCGTTGTATCTGTTAGTTTATTTCGAATTTGTCTTGCTTCTATGAACTATGCACTTTTGATCTCTCACATGTGTATTCTACACCGGACGTTTTTGTGTCCATATTGTGATATTTTGCCCCGAGACTTGTCCAGTAAATTTTCAGGTAATGAAATCAAATTTAAAGAAACAGCCGCCTATTTGTCAAAAGAATGTTAAAAAGAAGCTACCTTCTAGCCGGACATGAAACTAATCAGCTTGTACATGTTTTGCTCACATGGTTAAACAATTTAATGTTTACTCTAAGCAAAAGATGCCAAAGATTAAATTGAATATAACTTATCATTTGAACGCAAGAACGTCGACAAATATAGCGAATTTCGATATTGCAGTTCTCCCTAATATAGTTTTGGCGATAACAACAATAAACGTTAAAAGTGTAAACATTGACATTTAAGGACAATATCACTGATAAAGTGTAAATTGTAGTAATGCTACAACACTGTGCAAATTTAGACTTACGCTAGCGCTGGGCAAATAATTTTGATGGAGCAATCCTACAACATAACAGTAAAATTTTGCTTAGCGGTTTCTGACAAGATGATCTCATATTCACACTATTTGCTCTAAGGTGTACATTTTAAATTTAATCTGCAATAAATTTAAATTTGGTAGACAATAATCTAGACACACTCGCCGATATAGAAAAAGAGCATATGATATGATTTAATTGCAAAGTTATAAAAGAACATTCAATCAATATTCAATAAAATTTCAGGTAGGATCAAATGTTCCACTATGGCGGTCCGTGACAACAACTTTGATGTCCGGTTGAAAAATGATTCACAAGTTTGTTTTATGACCATCAACTGACCATTCCTTCAACACAGCGATCCAACGTGGTAACGTTTGT
The DNA here is from genome assembly GCA_034783895.1 of Geukensia demissa. Lineage (NCBI taxonomy): Eukaryota > Metazoa > Mollusca > Bivalvia > Mytilida > Mytilidae > Geukensia > Geukensia demissa. The sequence continues at coordinate 4,939 of JARWCS010233845.1, forward strand.
ATTGAAAAAATGTCTATTAAAAGAAAATACAACGGTCACATGGCACATAAAAATTGCTTTGTAAAAAGGATTTGACATGAAAATTTGAATTATTTTTTGTCGATGTTGATATAGATCGCCAAAAATTGCTTTGTAAAAGGATTTGACATGAAAATTTGAATTATTTTTTGTTGATGTTGATATAGATCGCCAAAACCATGAAGCACACATTTAAGAGCAAGCTAAATAAAATGCGATATAACCAAATAAACAATAACCGGCCAACTTAGTTTACAATATGAAACGATAAACAGATAAACATAAAAGCAACTACATCTTACAAAGTGGAGTTAAACATGTTTGTAGGCGCTTAACCGTTCCCATACCCTGGGAGAGTGCTGTCACACAACGTTATAAAAACTCTTAAAATATACTGTATTAGATTTACGGAAACACTAATTTGGCATCTAATATATGAAACACAGGAAAATGGGACAAACACGTTTACATGAGTTTACCATGTGTTTGACATGCGTTAGATGACGCATGGAAAACGCATATTTCTTACCACTCCTGGGAAACATGCGTTGTCAGCCATTCGTTTTACATAAGTTTTACGTGACTGCACTAAGTTATGTAAAACATGCGTTTTAGAATGTATGTTTCTTACCCGTTTAACAAAAGACAGGAAAGCATGGCATAAAAACTATTTTTAAAACTTATTTTTTCCATGCGTTTCTATTAACTCATGTTTAACGCATGTGCAGATTTACATGTGTTGGTAAACGCATGTTTTTATATATGTGTTATCTTTTATATGGTTTTCGCATGATAAAAAAACGTATGTAAAACACATGTTATTTCATGCGTTTAACATGTGTTTTTTTAACGCATGTTTAACATGCGCGGCACTTTTTCCTGTTATGTGTACAATGGTAAAATGATGACTTTTTGTTGAAAGCCTTTAGTATAATGTTGATGTTTGTATTTTTCACGTTTTGGATGGCAATCTCATAAACAATCATTAAACATCTCCTATTTTTATATCTCTAAAGAAGCAATTGGAAGCTTCAAAAACAAAGGGTCAGACAAAAGGGAAAATATAGAACAGGACGAACCAAGACGGAACAAATAAAGCAGGTACAAGTTTAAAAAGAACTAAAAACCAGTGACCCTGTTGAAGAAAGTCATTTTTTGCAACTGAAAACCAGTTTTCCGAAAGCCATAACCAACTATAACTCAATATCAATGACAATTTAATTTTAGACCTTAAGTAATAAGCAAATGGTTTAAGTCAGATAGTTTACACTTACGATAGAAGTGCAAAAAATCAGCATGCACTTTATTAATTGAAATCTGGTCTTCCGTAACAAAATAATTGAACGACAAATTTTTGGCATAATTATTGGAGCAGGAGTTGCTTACCCTTCCGGAGCACCTGCACTCACCCGGGTTTTTGTAGGGTTCGTGTTACTCCAGCTTTAGTTTTCAGTGTAGTGTTGTGTGTTCTATGTTTGTCTTTCGTTTCATTTTGTTGGCCATGTTTTTGTCTGTCTTCGACTTAACGATTTCTGTCTGCCCCTTTGGTATCTTTGAATTCTTTTATTAACATTCTATGTCTGCTTCTTTTTATTTTCGAATTCAAATTATGCTTGCTTAATCTAATACAGCCACCAATGACATTGCCTACGTTTTGTTCGAAATTTTATACTAGTTCAATAAATTTCACAAAAATAGCAATTTTAAACGCAACTGAAAAGATTAGTTGGTAATCCTCAAGCCACAACAATAAAATATATAAGAGAAAAACCTAACGCTTTGTACTTTTATGAACATAATAAATTATGTGCGAAGGGTCAGTTCTTTCTTATTAAATCTTACAAGTGAAATGAAGTGTTTACAGAATATCTACACTAAACCAAACCTAATGTCACATTTTCAATCCAATTTGACAACAATACTGGATGTATTCATTATTTATACATTTTAAATCTCAGAAGGAGTTGAATTAGCAATTTTCAGTAAAGCGTATGGATATTGCTATACAATTCAAGTTTATCAAATGTTACATTTTAGTCAACTGAATTTAAAAGAAAAATACTATTCATGCTAAATGTAACAAAAAAACTGACTAAAAATTGAAGTTTTAGCAGCAATTTTCTAAGCCGTAACGGTGGATATGAACCCTAGGCAAGACGTTTTTGAGTTAGTAAAAAAAGCATCGTAAACTGTTGGCAATTGATCACAGTGGGCTTAGTTTCAATTGAAAGGATAATGAAAAAGCATTGATAATATGGCTGGTCTGATATTTGGTTGTTGCTAAACTATTTACTTTTTTGCGGTGTGGCATATTTCATGCAAATCAACAGTTTAATGGCAAATTGGATGCTAACATGTATTCTTGGTTTCGTTGATTTTTTTGTTATTGTTTTAAAAATTATGGTTTAATCTTTTTCTTAGCACACGTTTTTGTAAATTTGCACGATTGGTGTATTTCCTATATATTTAATATGTTTTACAGCTTCAGTTATAATTTGGACTCTGGTTCATTATTGAAGGCCGTAATGGGACATGTAGAAGTTTCAATTCTACTGTCATTTGGTGGATGGCTGTCTCATCGACAATCATGACACATTTCCTATTTATGAAAAATAAAAATAAAATATGCGTTGAATGGAACACATAACTCGACTTTTCAATGGTTCTAATGTTACTGATAAGGGGTGACACCTTGAAATGCATATAACATACAAAAATGCATTGTATTATTACTAATGGGTTAACTTGTATAGAAAAAGGGGGGATATGGTGTAAATATTCATGACACAAAAATCTCATATGTACAAGTAAATTCCAAGCAAAGGAACAGCGCTTTGATTGCAGTTCTTCATCTCAAATACTCTCTCAAAAAAGAAACGCAACAGCGGAACTACAAAATAAAATTATAATGTTTGTGAAATAAATTCGATATACTTAATATAACGTCTGAGTATTTGACGAATTCAAGCCTTAAGATTGTTGACCTTTTTTTGTTGGTTTTTAATTGTGGTAACGGAATTTCGTGAAATTTAATCATTCAGTAGAAGTTCATAAAAAGTAAGAAAAAAAAATGCAACGACTTTGGTTAATCTTTAGCGTAAAGCATTTCTTTAATGAATTCCGATAGGACTTGAAAGTTACAATCTTCTCTAGCTTGTGTCCAGTGAAGAATAGCCATGTGGAGATCAAAAGTACATAGTCTAATTTGAAACAAACTAAAAGATAAAACGAAAACAAATGGAAAAAGGCTTGGATGCAAGAAACTCCTTTACAAAACAGAAAATTTCAATTTGGGTCAGGTCCCAGTTTTTGTTTCGAATTTTCGATCTGTCGACTTGTCAGAAATTAACTAATTGCTTTTTTATTTTGTATTCCCTGCCTTCAGTTTCATAAAACATCTCAAATTGATATTCCTCTCAAATCATTAAAATGCTTTCATATTTTTATTGGTCAGGTTTTGAGTTGAGGAGAAAGTTGAGAAAATCCTCTGACAGAGGAGTTTTATGAAACTGAAGCCTGACCTGCTATGAGTTTCTTTAAAATGAACATAAAATTTTAATTTTTTTACCGGAAAGAAAATTACAGATAGAAAACCCCAATATTGGGCCAACCTTTATAAAAATTCCAATTTTTAACGATTTTTAACTTCATTTTGTTTCATTTTTCGAGTTTTTGTATAGATTTTGAAAAAATCACCTAGATAAAGTAAGATAAGTATTTCAAACAATAGAGCGAAAGCTAATTTGATTTTTGAAAATGTTGGTGTTGTGTTTCTTTCTTGAAAGAGTATTTTTGACCTGCCTTCCTAAAGGGAAAAAATAAATACTAAAATGAATTAGATGTAGATTGTATCGTAATATGGAATGGATAACCAAATACAAAATATATATTTACCAATGTTGTGTAAATATGGTGAATTGTAATCTAGACACGTATTTCAAGGAACCTGTAGCTGGGAAGATTATATATATTAAGTTGGATAAGCGGAAAGGAATACTGTTATTTTCCCGCGGAAGTAAAGAAGGGCTATAATATTACGTTGAAAGTCATCTGATTTTATGTCTTTTCTTATGAATGAGAGGTCCTCTTTGGCTACCTTGATGATCCAAATGTGAATAAACAGTACACGCCGCTACAATACGTTCAAGTTCTTTAAGTTAAAACTGACCAATGATTATACGAATATAAATCAGGTAAACTGTAAAATCGTTATGGTATAAAATGTTTAGGTACATTAATGTATAATGTTATCTTCACCATATCTCTGGAAGATATATGTACATCAGAATTAAGTGAATATTTAGAGAGTATGATTCCTGTGAATATAATTTTTATAATACATATAATGTCTCTGTTACTGCGAGTAACAAACGTATTAGGTAAGTTATATGGATTTTGAACTGTTTATTAAGGTTATGAAAACAATATTTGTTGATGATTGATAGAAACGCTTTTAAAGAATAAAAAAAAAAAAAACAGTATTGTGTGTTCTTATTAACAATGATAGTATTTGACTGGTATATTTCAATCCTACAAATCAAAAGATCTCTAGTTTTAATATATCTTTTCATAAGTTGAATATTTTAACGAATGGGCTCGTTGCTAATAATAGTCTTTTGTAGAATACACGACAATTCATTTAATAGTCGACTTATTAACTGCATTGAATAATAGTAATTTACTTACCCCGAGCTATTGCTGAAGAAAATTGGGTTTTTTCTGATAGGGGAAGTTCTTGATTCTCCTTTTTAAAAATATTTCAATGGTAAAGTAACATTCTGGACCTTTCAATTTTAATAATGTATGCGTGACTGTCCCACCATCGTTTTCAAGGTGTCTGAATCCACGGTATTTATTTACCTTTTGTTACCTACATACCCTTTAATTACAGTTTAAAAAAGGCCGTTCCCTGTATAACTGATGGTGAGAATGCGCCAATTAGAAATTAGTAGTTTTTAAAGTCCATGTGCTAAAAAAAGTTTTGATAAGTCTATTTGTTATATAGAACAAAGTGCCAATCTCTTTATTAAATAGAACAGAATGTCATTTATTTAAAAAAAATATGACGAAGTAAATATTAAAGATCATACTAATGATAAAGACTCAGGCATTATACACTGACCTACACACTGTTTCATTGTGTTTCAAGTGAATAATTTGTTACTATACTTAGGTTGGATACTTAAACAGCAAACATTGTAGCAGGTATCTTGCTTAAACTTTCTTCAATGTTTTCTGTAACAGTATCAAACAGAAACAGTCCAGAAACAAAGTCCCATTATACGAGTTCACTGATATACCGTGTGCTAAACTACACGTGGTTATCTCATCAAGGGGTTTATGTGAAATAGAAAATCTCAGAACAAGAATATTCCTGTCCAAGGGATGAGAAAGCATTATGAAAATGAAAAACATATGGGATATTTATCAGCGAGAATACAGTCGAAGCATGAGAAAAACAAAAGGAATTTGCAAATCAAGAGGTCTCCACAATGCCTTCACCACAAAAAGGGTTGAATACCGTTTCTTGTGAACAGCTTTAAATCATTCCAAATAAAATTGTATACGTAAAATAATACTGCTCTTACCTGAATATTATCAAAATGTACATGTAACAAAACATAAGACACAAAAACAAACCTATGACCACAATTTCTGACTTGGGACATGCGCATGAGACGTTCACATAAGTATTTTGTTACAGTATAAGAGTGTTATATTTATATTTTATTTTATTATTATTTTCTATACCGAAATGTTACCAAACTTCATTATTCTATACAAAGGATTCTGCGGATCTGACCCAACGGGTATAAAAGCAACGATCAAAACTGCAAAATCAGTGACAATTACATGGGATACAACGAAGACTAACTGTGGTTATACTATTACTGGTTATAGAGTATATTTCAATGCTGTAGCCCCAATGGCGATTTTTAAAAGTAAAAATGTAACTGGGGCAGCAACTGACACCGTGGAAATATACCCTATTACACCTGGGTTCACGTATAAGATTTACGTTAAAGCATTAACGGCCAGCGGCGAATTTGCAAATCCAACAACAATCAACTATACACAGCCACACACAAGTAGGTACATTTAGACATAGCAGTGCATACCTGCGTGTTACGGAAACAAACTAAAAATGATTAAATTTGTATTACTTGAACTTAAAAAATTATTTCCCTATTTTGTCCGGTTGTTAGTTTGGGGATGTATTACTTGTTTTACATATATTATTTTTTAATGATTTTGTGATCGTAATACATATTAACCAATGTTTCCTAATTAGTGTCCTCTCATCATAAGCATTGGAACAAAAGGTCGAAAATGCGCGATCCAAATATAATGAAAGAAGTATTTAATTCCAACTTATTGAAAAAGGAAGTAATGTCCAGCGGACGGGATAATTTTTGGTTTCAAACGTTTCGAAGCCGCTTAGAATTTAATTGGTTAGAATTAAAAACACAGCCTGTTAAAGATTAGTTGAAGAATTTCATGCCAGACAAGTCAGTCATCTGGGCTAATGGTTACCCTTCGGGACCTCTGGTCCACCAGCAGAAGCATCGACCCAGTGATGTAAAAATACAAGTCTACCAATGTTACATACGTATGGTGAATTATAATGATATATGCGAATTTCAGGGAAAAACCTCAAATGAAAAAAGAAATAACACTTTTATAATTATAATTATAATTATTTGATACAACGTATGAAACAATTTTGTCAATTTAAATATAGATTCAACAAAAACATCAGAATCAAACGTTTCACAATTAAAGATATATTAAGATTAGTTAAAATATTTTTATGATGTTTTTGTGTGAACCTCCAAGAATTTAGTATTTTTACTGAAAATGTCCAACATTTGTTGAAATAACATATATTCAAATGTACCATGTCGTTTTATGGAAATGATGAAACATATGTAAGGATACATGTAAGCTATAAATTATAAAAAGAGGATTATCAAACAGTATTTTCGTACCAATTATCTGCTGTGTCATAAATCTGAAATTTAAGTCCAGTGTAGAATACCGAATGTGAGAGATCAGAAGTGCATAGTCCAAAGAGACAAGACAAATTTGAAACAAGTTAAAAGACAAAGAAAACAAAAAGAACAAAGGCTTGGAATCCACGAACTCCTTTACAAAACAGGAGTGGGATCAGGTGTTCTATAAGGGTAAGCATCCCCTGTCTTGCACGCAACACCCGTCGTAGAGTCCATAACTAGTTGAAATAAACTGATACCATATGGAACCAATTCGTGATGGCGACCATAAAAACAGCAATGCTCTCTTCAATACTGATACTTGGAACATGCAAGACAGTATCGAATCAACTGCAAAACATAAACCCCTTAGGCAGGGGATGCAGGAATACTGCAACATAAATATGGGAAGTTTACAAGAGGATATATGAAGTCATTCCGTTTATACATTTATGTAGAAATAGCAAAATGCTGAAACTCAAAACAAAGCTAACTGCCTTACATCAATTATACATTATTACATGTCACCTTCCATATCAACCCAGGCATCATGCCCCACGGGCTTTAGCGGAAGGGATGAGTCGAGGGATGATGCCGGGTTGATTTGTAAAAAGATCTATTTATCGCATATTTTTGTCCGCTATAATTTGTTTTGATTTTGTACTTGAATCTAACCAACAGCTCTATCACAAATTCATTTAAGAGATAAAAACATTTTGAAGAAGAAAATGAAATTATCAATAGCCTGGCAGTTTAATAGAAAATAACAATAAATGTGACGTCATACTGTACCCGGACTGCGCGTGATAGCCGGTATGCAGTAACAACGTAACATCCGTATCAAGCCTGAGAATCAATATTGATTTACAAATGTAAAATCTATATCTGCCCTGAAGGCATAATACATATTAGACATGCAGAAAAATAATTCTCTTAATCACTGTTAAATATGTGTTAATATCAATTGCATATCTTGCAAAACAGTCCAAATAAGCATAAAATGTACCATAATAAAATGATTATAGGAAAATAAGCTTCATGCAGGACATACCTTACAAAAATTTTAAAAGCTATAGATGTGGCACTTAACACGACGGGTGCCACTAGTGGAGCAGGAGTTGCTTACCCTTCCAGAGCACCTGAACTCACCTTGGTTTTTTGTAGGGTTCGTGTTACTCCAGCTTTAAAAGTTTTCAGTGTAGTGTTATGTGTTCTATGCTTGTCTTTCATTTCATTTTGTTGGACATGGTCTTGTCTGTCTTCTTCCGACTTAACAATTTCTGTCTAATTCCTTTTACTACCACTGGGTCGATGTCTCTGTGGACAATTTGTCCCCGAGGTCATCAACCGCCCAGTAGCATAACTATGCATGAAACTTAGAGGATCAGAAAGGATACTGGCTCGGACGTCGCCCAGAATAATTGGTCCGGACCAGACGACATCACGGACACGGTGCCGTCTGGAAATTCAGGTGTCCCTGTATCACCCAACACGACTTCCACCCATAATACGACTAATAACTCGATACTAACTAATTCAGATCATCAACTTGATTTACAAACCCGCCCATGTTCAGTTATACTTCATGATATTTTTGAATACAACGA
>JARWCS010234066.1:0-13555 GCA_034783895.1 Geukensia demissa
CCCGGTTCCCTACCCCCTAACTCCCGGTTCCCTACCCCCTAACTCCCGGTTCCCGTCCCCCTTCTCCCGGGCTCCCGTCCCCTGTCCACCCCCTCTTTACAGGTTTCCGCTTAGTTCTCACCGGAACATAACCGATATGGTCAAATTTTAGTGTACATATCTCTCGGTTTCATTCTCAATAACAACTGTAAATAATTCTCGCCACGATGCTTTTCTAACTGATGTCTATTCCAAATCGGGACGCACAAGATTTCTAAGACTATTCATATTGTTCTTTGTGTTAAATTTTAAGCTACATGTACTAGTATATGGTCTATCTCTTATCGGGATTTCTTTAACGATTGCATACCTACTTTATTGCTATCATTTGTTTTTATTTGCATGATATATATAGTCTATTATACTTTTTTAAGTTAAAGTCTAGGGAATTTAGTGTTTTAGATTGATTGCGTTCAAACGCATTTAGCTTTTTTTCATAATAAAAAAACAATATGTTATTGCTGTTGGAAGATCCGTTAACATTTCTCAATACATGGGTTTCTACTTGCTGTGTTAAACTCTCAAGTTTATAACCAATCATTAACAAATTCAGACAATTATTACCGTGTCAAGATTATTAGTGGACAAATAAATTTGCAAATTAAAAATATCAGATAGCTATCTTTTATAATTCGAAATGATATGAATTTTGTCATAAAATTGCAAATCATGGGGAGTTTTTTTTTTTTATAAGAATGATTGATTTGCTCCAATCAACTGTATAAGATGGACATACACCTGTTGAAATTAACAGGCGCTAACTACATTAATTGATTGTTTATTGCACTCAAGAATACATGTACTAGTCGGTCCCATATATTTGCATTTAGTAGACCTTAGTAGTACACTTTGCTAAAATAATGGAATGTTAAATTGACATTTAACAAACAGACGTGTTAAAATACGGGATGTAAATAAACTTCCACCCGACAGACGTGTGGAAAAGACGTAATATGAGGTAAAAGTTTTAATAGACGAGCTTGGGAAAATAACGGAATATGAAATAAATGTTTTAAAGGCAAAATAAAAGTTTAATAATATTGAACAAATATGGGAATTTTGATTTGAAACCGAGATCGAAATATAATACTGTAAATATACTGTTAAATGTGATTGTATAAAATTTCGCGACAAGAAATAAACGTTAAACAGAAAATGTGTGAATATGGCGGGATATGATATAAACGTTAAACGCATGAGAATGACGGGGCGTGGAAGAAACGTTTAACAGTAAACGTGTGAGAATGACGGGTTATTAAAGAAACGTTAACAGGTTGACGTGTGAGAATGACGTGACATTAAAGAAACGTTAACAGGTTGACGTGTGAGAATGACGGGGCATTAAAGAAACGTTAACAGGTTGACGTGAGAGAATGACGGTGTATGGAATAAACGTTTAGCAGACAAAGGTCTCAATAATAATAAACAGTATAATAATATAAGAGCATGTGAATTAAGATGCCAGTGTACGGCCTTCTACAACTGAAAGATTATCTGCACATTTATACAATTAAACACATACGAAATGATTATAATGACTGACAGACGTGTAGGCTTTTTCTCTCATTTGAATGTATCTTGTGCCGTTCGGACGAAGACTCGGTACTAGAAATCTTGCTCGTTCTCTATATTGTGCTTTATCAACATAATAATAAAAAAAGACTAAATGGTTAAAACAAAAAGAATATATCATTGGCTTATTATAATGTTAAAGGTTATCAGTAAAAGGTAAAAAACCACCATTCTCGTATCTTCAGCTTTTTTTCGTTAAAACGCACAGCTGAATGTTTTTTTTTTTATTTTTCATATGAAATTAATGTATTTAATTGCATAGTTTGCTATGACTGTAATTGATATAAACTTATTGACATGAAACATATTAATTTAAATATATGTATAAACAACCATTCGGTTTCCGTTTTCGAAAGTGAGCGTGAGAAACTAATCGACCAAGAGCCCAAATGTGTTTCTGCTAGACGATTTTAATCGATAATTTATTGATATTTGTTTGATCTGAGTAGCAATTAGTTTTGTTTTGTATAACATAATATCGGGGAAGTAATGTTAAAATGAAATATGAATCTTGTGATGAAATGTATTGTTACGTTCATTAGTAAAAATAATTGTGTTCTTCCAACATGTTCATCCGACAGTTTAAACTTTGATTTGCCTGCAAAAAAGCAGCACTCAAATCACTAGAACTCTGTGCATTATACGTGGTATTTTACATGACCCTGCGCCATAAAACTAAAAAAAGGAAAAAGTGTGAGTGTTTCACAGGAGCATATCCAATCCCCTGCACCATAAATCTAAAAACGAATCAAGTCTGAGTATTTTACAGGAGCATATTCATGCTCTTGCACCACAAACTTAAAAAAGCCGTGGGATCAAATGTGAGAATGTGTAAAGCTTCATAATAACCGTGATTTTTTCATTTTAGATTGTTTAAGATATATAAAAACCAAGGTGATATTTTCTAACTTATAAATGCACGATATCTTCACATCATTTACCCAAATCAGCTTGAAATTAAAGACACTTCAGAAAATCCCAAGTCTGCCTCATACCTTGATCTTCTTCGCGAATCAGACAGTTGAAAAAGGCATCACACAAAACTATACAAACTTGATGACTTCAACTTTCTAATAGTCAACTTCCTGTTCATTGGCAGTAACATTTCATCTGATCCGCAGTATGACGTATATATCTCTCAGCTCCTACGTTTTTCAAGAGCATGAATTGGTCCAATACAACGATTTTCCAGACAGATCTAGGTCGTTGACATAAAAATTGCCAAGATATGGATATCTTGGTCTTCGCTTGAAGACATCAGCTATGAAATTATACGGTCGACACCACAAACTTGTCATGCTTATCGGCCGCTACAGAATATCCGTTTCACAGTTTAAGACTGATCTTTTCCTCTGAAGTTGCAAACTAAACTAAAAAACAGGCTGTTCGCTTTTTTTCCTCCGGCTGGAGGTTGTGATATCACGAAATCCTCATCTTTACCCTGAATTGACTAATACCGGAATGGAAAATGGACAATGCGGCGGTTGCTCTTAAATAGGCAGGAACTGCATACCCTACCGGGCGACCTGAGTTCACCCCATGATTTTGTTGGGTCCGCATTGTTCATAGCTGTATGTTTGTTTGTTGTTTTATATGTATAAGATCATGTTCCATCATGTTCGTGTCTCGAGATTGCCGTGTCTGAAAACTTGACCCTTTTGGTTGGCCCTTCGGTTTACTTCGGTTTGCTTCCTCTTATTGCAACAACCAATCAAATTAGAAGAAAGGTCTTTTTATGTTAGTGGTTAAGAAAATTCAAAAGACCTAAGAATTTCTTTAGTTTTTTGGTGCTAGAGCCAGATGAAGCACAAGAAACATTTCAAGTCAATTACTTGATGTATTTCTCTAATTTTTTATCACCAAGAACCGAATGATTTGTCCAATTCGTGTTTCACGTTAAATAAAGTTCGTATCGATTATATTTAAACTTTGTGTATCACCATGCTACAAAATCTTAATTTGACGCCAACGCAGAGAATTACTTTAAACAGGAATAATAATAACATATATTAACTAATAATACGTTTGATTCGACAAAATAAAAGAATTCATTCACCTTGAGATTTCATCAATATTATCCGAGAAGACGATATTCATTTGCAGGAATTGCATCCTACCAGCACATTTGTTGAAAATAGATTTTTTTGTTGTTATTAGAATATCGTGTGTAGAAAACATATCTAATAGACGGACAAAAATGTTAATTCAGAATTTCATTAATAATTCCTTCATAAAGTGAAACGAAAATCCTTACAGTAATGTGTACTGATGAGCGGTCTCGTTACAGAAAAGGAAATAGAGGATTAAATTAATCATCTCATGCAAAACACTCATCTGTATAAATGTTTAATATTTTTAAATTCCAACTAAATGGTTTACTTATATTGTCACATATTTAAGTTCCCATTTATCTTAAGCTTTTGAATAATTCAGCTCAATTTAAACCGTTAGTTTCGTCTTTTATTCTAATTTGAAGAAAAAATAAACTATAGACAAATCGCTTTGGTTGAAAATTGATCCCTTGACAATTTATTTCCTATTTAACGTGTATATCAATTCCAATTTGAAAAGAAGAAAGAAAAGATTTTTGTAGTGTACCACGATTATATCATTATGTGACTGATTTTTCAAGCATTTTACGTGGGCCGTCGTGGCGGAATCGTCTAGGTCATTAGATACTCGACCTGTCATTATAAACTGCAAATATGTCATAATTTAAGTTAATTTACGTTTCATGAACTGAGTCTCTCACTTTTCACCAATTAAAAAAAAACCTAGAAGGAATCTGTACAAATCATATAAATTACAATATAAAAAGAGTTCCGGTAATTTTGGTACATTTCGAATTTTTTATACATTTTATTAATTTTTCTCCACTCATTTGGGAAATTGGAAAATTTTGTCGTTTTCCATTAAAAAAAAATTTGCTCACAGAATTAGTAAATTTTGTAACATGAAAAATATTTGGATAGGTTTTATATCTATTGGCATATGTTTATTCGTATTGTCAGTACAAATAAGCTTGGCTGTAACAGAAATGCAAAAAATTAGACATTGTCGGAACTTAAATTTTATTTTTCACAAAAATCAACAATTTTCACATGCATGATGAGCAAAGAAAAAACACCGACACTTGGGATATTTTTAACATCTGATTCAGTTGCCGGTAAGAAAGTTAAATTTCTGTTTAAATTCCCGTTTCAAATTTTGTGATTGCATTAAGTGAGAATCACCAAAATGTGAGAGACTCAGTTCATGAAACGTACTTTTAGAGCTCGTACCTGTAAGAAGGTGTGAGATTCCGCCTTGTTGAAGACCTTTTGGAGACCTCCATATCTCGGTTGTTTCTTGATAGTATGTGCTGCGGTCTCCTGACACATTCAATATACATTACAGTTGATAAAGATCGTCACACGATACCTGCCCAAGATTTGTGTTAATTACTTCATCACCACGCTAAAGCTGAAATTAAGTTACAACGTGACATTTAAACCCACTTTAACAAATTTTAGTATATGATTTTTTTTAAACTTCAACAACTAACTAAATATGCACTGTTATGTCTGCAAGCGTGAACCATGATTTTTGTTTTCCACTTTACACTGTGCACCGTAAGGGATGACGGAAGGGGTGGCTTGTACTTGTTTGTTTTAAAAGAATTATAACTGATTTTTACAGATACCCTATTTGAACTATCACATTATATCTTTATTTGCAAAAATACACCCAAGAGGGTCAAGCAAATTTAAACATACAAAATATCAGAATTATGAGAAATCATAAAAAAATATCTGCTTAGTATCAATTAAAATAAGAGGATAAAAGACTTTTCTCCTTTTAATCTTGAGATTTATGTAATATCTGTTTTAAAGTTTCCCAATGGAACCATTTAATGAAATATTTCTGTTGAAGAGTCAATAACATCGTGTTTCCCTAAAGGAATTGGTGACAATAGGGATTTACTTTGCAGGAAACTATTTGTGACACCATTATTCGCCGGGACTCGAGGTTCTGTATTAGTTAAATTTTCAGCTGCGTTTCTTTTTTCTTCTTTTTTTTGTTGTCCGTCTTAATGTCTACACGTTTTTACATTGAAATGTACCGTTTGAGACGAAATGAATAGTAAGTGCACAGTCTAATTATTTGTAATAATCTACTATGTTTTTGCGCGCACTAATATTATAATCAAAGGCAGTTCTGTTCAGTTACTAACTGTCCTGTGGACTCAATTTTCCGGAACCTTATCCCCGTTTCATTATCACACCGTCGTCAGTCCTTTTTGTGTTGATCCTTTTTAATTGATAATGAGATTTCGTTTTATGTGATGTGGATTCGGATTTTAACAACAGTGTACGTTGTCATCTTCATTCCATAGCAGTGGATATGCATTCCATTGCCAATCGGTTCTCAGTATTTCATTTTTTGGTTTATTTTGGGGTTAACGACATGTTAACATTATCTGTCACACCGCGATGGTTTTCGGTACATGTATTCCCACGTATTTCATCTTGAGAGTCTCATTCATCAAAAAGTGGATTATGAACCAGAGTCCATACCATAACGGAAGCATTGTATTCTTAAAATTTAAGCAATGTTGGCATAATACAATCATTATGTAATGTATTTTTTTCTGACAGTGAATAATACAAAATAAGTTGACCTCTTCTCGGATTGCATTAACCCGGATTAGAGTTTTAGGATTTCACGAGGGGATGCTTACCTTTCTAGAGCACCTGATCCCACTCATGTTTTGTAAAGGGGTTTATGGATTCCTAGCCTTTGTTCCTTTTGTTTTCGTTTTATCTTTAAGTTTGTTTTAATTTGTGTCTTGTCTATTTCGACTATGCATTTCTGATCTCTCACATGGGTATTCTACACTGGACTGTATACATATGCAGTATAAAATCAGGCCTTTTGTCGACGATAAGAACTTTTAAGGTAATTGTGACATTTCGCCAGTTCAAAATTACAAGCTGAATGTAAAATATCGGTATTGTGGAAAATATACAGAGATATAAAGATCTTCAGAAGATAGTACATTTATCATACAGTTTCATTTAATTCTTATAAGACTTTAGAAAGATTGGAATTTTACTGTATCAACGGTGCAGTTTAAAACTTTGAAATAGCAAAGTTGCAAAAATTGAATCTCTCATCCTGTTATTTCTAAAATCTGGGATATTTCATCACTAAAGACGACTTTGAAGTATTTCATTTCAATATAGTGTCTTAAAATTCAAACAACTGCATTGTAGTGAATGCTTATTCAGAACATTTGATTTAGAAAAGAAACAATCTTCATTTATGTTAACTACATTATGGAAATGACCGAGCGATATCTTGAAAACTACTTAAAACTTCTTTTAAATCTAAAGAAAACTTTATTTCTCACGACAGTTTTAAACCAATTGACTGATTAAAGCAAAATTTACCTTAATTTCATTTGGACTTTTATTTGAAACAAAGGTTATGTTAATCAAAATGTTTGTGAATTGATATATATCTAAGTAAGATGTTATGATTAATGAACCAAATATTTATTTGACATACCCTTAAAATCATTAACTGTGTTACAAGTAGAGTTTTTTGTGTTTGGTTTTTCAATAACATTACACTGATTGGAACTCAATTAAACTATCGCATTAAATAGCTAGTTATGAAGTGCGTTTTTTTTTTTCTGGAACAACTGCGCGTGTATTTGTCCTTAATGTCAACAAATAAACCAATGTTTAATTTCCAGATTCAAATTGCTGCAAATAATTAGTAATTCTAGTATATATAAAGCTCTTAAAGGGTTGAATTTAAACTTCTATCGACTTGAATGTCATATGCATTTTAACATTACTGTCTAATTGAAAGGAAACAAAAGAATCATTGTCATTGATACAAAGTTTCCGAATATATATTGGAAGAACGAACAAATTACCTTGATGTTTTGCTAGCCACACTCAAGTTTATTTTATGTCACAAAGTAACGCAACAATTGGATCACCATTGTAAGATATGCGCGTAAGATTTTGGTTTCTGATTACATATTAAAAAAAACAAAGATCAAAATAATTCCTGCAAATGATCACATTTATTCATCATATACTTTATAATTGTAGGAAATAAATAAAGATGCCAAACGTCAGAATAGCCTACTGGTTGCTCAGTTTTGTCGTTTGTGTTGTAGAACAGACCCCATTTGTGACGTCACAGTGTACGTTTCCGGATTTTGTAACACGACGAAGTATGTGGATAGCAACATACGACAACGAGGCTTCATTAAGTTCGACAATTACAGCTAATACAATCGAATCAAAATATTGTACGAACAATGGTCTGGTATGTGCCGAGTCCGTCCGAAAATGTAACGAAACTCGTGACTATGACAAATTTATTGTTGAACACACCGAAAAGACACAACTGCTTGCAGTGACGGAATACCTTTGCATTCAGTTCATTCGACGATCTGATGACGTCATTCAATTGAAAACATCAACGAAAATGTCAGTGAAAAGTCCATCCATGTGTGATAATCTAAATTTAGATCATTGGCCGCTTACATCCCCTAGATTTAGAACTGCACCACCTATCCGTTGCCCCTTTTCTGGAGGATATAATATGGAAATTCGAAAGAATGGAATGCAGATATGTGCCAATAAAATTCCAAGAGCTAGAATGGAAAGCGAATGCGGTTCCGGAACAGGCATTCAGTTTGACTTCAAACATGATGATTGTCTGCATCAGAATTTGAAAATGAGTCTTACTCAGAACGTCGATTGTATGGCTGAATGGTCTGTGGGAGATCAACAATTTGTGATACTAAGACCAGACTCAGATGATTTTCAGCCATTTTGTCTACGCATAACATCAAGGTCGTATAACCAGTTGACTGCATATTTGTTCATGGACTTCGTTTGTGACCCGGGGAATTCTCACGGAATTCCAACAAAAACAGTTAATTATCTTTCAATTACATTTACAAAATATGTTGTGAATTCACTTTGTGAGGATGAATTTCAAGAATGTAAAGAGAATAAATTTTGTCAAACGGATATGGAAGCGCATTGTAAACAATCTTGTTATCATTGTGTACCGGAAGCTAACATATGCGCAGTACCTGAGTACATAAGAGGGTCATGGGGAATTTTAGAAACATACATTAAAAGTTTTATAAATGTTTCCACTTATGAATTTCATGAGCAAAATTTAGGCAAAATGCAATGCCTTAAATCAGAGCACATAGAAAGCAACCAAATCATTTTACTTCAGGTGTTTGACAACGGTTGCTACCCAAAGTTTTCATGTTTGGAAGTATATCAAACATCGCCGTCGATTCGACAAATTCGGTTTGGAAAACGAATCAGCTGGCCAGTGTTTCCTCTTGAAAACGTCGGAAAACTGGCATGTTCCGAACAACAGTTTCAGACCAAAGCTGTTATAGGAAAAAACCAAGAAAATGTAGAAATTCAGAAAACCACTATTGTTGATCCGAAATACTATTATGGTGTTGATTGTGGATTATCAGAGGAATTTGGAAAAGGTACTTATTCCTTGTATTTTCAAGAAGATGCGAAATGTGACGGCTGTATCAGTTTTGATGCACACTACAATACAACGTTCTTTACTATAACTACAATAGAATGTTCAACTGCAGAAAAAGAAATAAATTATTTGTGTCTAGCTTCATATAAACTCAGCACAAATGCAACAGCAGTTATTACAAAAAGAAAAACAGAATTTTTGTGTTGGGTTTTTACCGGAAGTGGTGCTAATAGAAAACTGTTAGTTTTAAAAGTATCCGACTGTAACGAACTTTCAGTAAGATTAATATTAGAGGGCGACTTAAAGCCAAACGCAAGTTTTAACATTTCTGAAACTCCACCAAAAGATTGTCCAAAACGTGGAAAAATTAATATTAGTGCCAATGGTATGGGTAAAAATTCTCGCAACGTGGGAGAAAATGTCCCTTACATAGTTGGAGAACCAGTCGTATCGGACAGCATTCGAGGAAGAGCATCATTCCAGAAGAAAAATTTATTTGTACTTGCCATCGTGTTCAGATTCATACTACGTGCATAAATGAAACAAATGAAATTCTTTTTACAGATGATCATGATGAATTAATATAAAAATAGGAGATGTGGCATGATTGTCCATGAGACAGCCATCCAGCAAATAGAAGTCAAAATTATATTAAACTTCTACAGTTTTAAGTTTATTTGTACGAGGACTAATTCATTAGTTAAAGGTTCTAAAATGCTGATTCATTTAATATAACATTTATTGCGTATTTTAATGCATCTCTTTACATCAACAAGTGAAAACTCCCAACTGGGGAGCCAGATTCGTAACGGGACTATGATCAATAATGTTAGCGTACACCTGACCGATCGTTCAGCGATAGTAGGTCCAACCACCTGTTATAAGAAGTTATATATATCCGTGGCTTATTGTAATGATTTCTATGGGGTATTATAACTTATTAGTCTTTGGTATTACTTATTCAAGTCCAGTGTAGAATAATCATGTGAGAGATCATTACGTAGTTACAGGTTCTAAAATGCTGATTAATTTAATATAACATTTATTGCGTGTTTTAATGCATCTCTTTACAACAATGAGTGAAAAAAGAATATCGATGGCCAACTGTAACGGGACTATGATCAATAATGTTCAAGATATGTAAACTTGTATTTGTTATTGTATTGTGCTCTGGTACTGTTAAGCCGAATGAAACTTTTGTCACCCCATCAATGTGTCAATGAAGGCTAGAAGTATAAGAAAACATCATGAGCAAAGCTACAGCATAGCTATGCTTTATCAGGCTTGATCATGCTAGATTAATGAAATGGTTGATCTCACTCCCGAGGTTGTTTCAAATTTATAATATTTCTTTAAAGGCCTTTCCGCGGAAGGACAAACTGGTTGCTGGCTAAAGCTGAGCATTTACAAACATAAGTTTACATGCGATCTCATCGTTTTAAATTATTCTATCTCCTGAGAGGTGTAACGGTATTATATCAATGTTCCGTATTTTTCACCTTAAAGTTAGGCATTTGCATGTTTTACGAAAATGCCGATTGATGCGTTTTAGGTAAAATAATTTTATTCCTATTGAAAGGGAAATAGATTCATGTTTATTATACTTTTTATATTGGCAACAATGGTTAGCGATCTGTACAGATTGCGTTGTGTTGTTCCATTGAAAGAGACCACGAATTATTCTATAGCAGAAAATGATTTAAAAGCTGATTAACAAATGAAAAAAATGTGAAAATGATTTTATTAATATAATTATTTGATAAATACTTAAAATCATAACAATGGTAAATATCATTTTACTGTCATAAATCTAAACCTAAACAATGGAGACAATACGTTTCAACTATCAGATCATTTATTCCCAAATACGTTTCTAGTGACCGCTAATTCATCCATCAACACATACGTTTTTAATGACGGTGCTATTTCATCGAAAGGGATTTTCATAACAAAAAAATCATCAATTTTGAATAAAAAATGAATAGGAAAAATCGTTGGAAAAACGAGAAAAAAAACACTTTTGAGTGACTGTCATTCGTTTTCGTTTTGCTACGTAAGGGACACGGTAAATTAATCGTTTTGTTTCAGTCCGTTTGATTCTGTAGATCGTATAACATTTGTAAGATTACCTACTGATATGGGTTTCAAATATAAGTCAATACTTATCAAAGAATTTTTATTCATTTAAATGCAGACAGATGATTTAATTATAAATTTGTAGAAAACGTGTCAATAAGTGAAAAGTAGCTGTCTCTACAGAATTTATTTCATATTTTTTATCATGATTATATAATTAAGCAATAATAATATGTCACAAATATGAATAAATTAAAATACTTCGTTTAATTATGATTTAAACTACAAAGTTTCAATATGAAAGTGTCTGGTCCAATGTATTTAATATAGTTTCCTATTAAACTGCTAGTAATTTCACCAAGTTAACGTGGAGGGTTAAAAAATGGAAACATCATGCCCCAATTAATTTGTACAATTATTTTGTTGCAGTGCAATACGAAGACTACCAAATAAATTATTTAACAAATTTTGGAAAACCTTGTGAATCTTCACTGGATTTGTACATGGGAGTAACTAATTGCTACTCAAGTTTATATTTATATAAAATAGAGGACCAAAATGGAGCTATTATAGTACATTGACCTTTTCAAGATTGATAACGTTTTTGCACTAGTACAAATATTTCATCCATCCAGTCAACGTGGTATAACATGTATCTGCAAGTATATATTTATCTTGTGATCAAAAGCTAAATACATCAGTTGGTGCAGTATTTTTGCTTTTTATAAAAAAAAATGTTAATACTTTAACAAAAATCATGCTTAATTTGTACGACTTTTTCTGTCACAATTGCCAAGTAACTTTTGATGTATTATGTAAATAACGATTTTAATATATTTGTCATAAGTTTTGTTGTAAATATTTACGATAACATTGCATCTGTCGTTGAAATTGATAAATTTAGTTCTTTTTCCACACAAATCTATAAAAAAGAAAAGACATATCAGCATAAAGTTTGTTGTCAGCGAGCGAAAATGTAACTATCATATTAGGTAAACGTTTTTTTTTCTTGCTGGCTGAAGGTTGTAGGTCTTGGCATCCCACTGATGTAAATCGCAGTGAATCGTTTCGATATGATAATATGGTCACTGGGCAAAAGTTTAATATTAACCGTTACGATAATGTATTTCAAAGAACTTTTTGGTTCTTTTTTATTATGTGCATTGATAACATTGATTAAATATTAACTGTGTTTCTTATACCTTCGCCATGTAAATTGTTTTTCTGATTTCGTATTTCTTTTAATCACCAGACTCATAGCTAGTGTTACATGTTTATTGATATCGTTGGTCAAATTTGTGTTTGTCTTTTGAAAATATTGAGATGTGTATCGAGATATGACTTAGGCCAGGCAACCACATAATAAACAAATTTGCTGAACTAAAGGAGGGATGCAAGCTCATACAATCAATGGATTTTTATGAATGTATGTTTAATATTAAGACTCCGTTTTAATGCTTTTGGGCCATTAAGTGTTCGAATTACGAACTATAACTTATATGTTTCATTTTATAACTTATGATAATTTCAATGAAATTATTTTACATATGGATATATTGAAATTATTTTACATATGGATATGTTGTTAAGTAATGAATACAGACCAAATGTGAATTCGGCGCGTTTCATTTGTGTTGTGATTAGGTATGGCACTCTAAATTGCATTTTTTTTTTCTAGAACTGCGTTTTCTTTCGATAACCTTCTTGACGTCGTAATGATGACTTGAAAATAGGAAATGACGTAACGGATTAATTAAAAAAAAAACAATTTAACGGATTAATTAAAAAAACCAATTTGGATTAGATTGCTTTAGTTCTGCTGTTCGAAATCCCTGCCTATTGCAATCCATCGTTTTATTTGCGATTTCGAATTGATATCTTTCCTATAGATTTCAAGGAATAGTTTGAAATTAAGATATGATGTAAAGGACCTATAAATATAGACTAAGGTCAAAGTTAACCCTTTCACTTTTCTTTTTACAAACTTAGGCTCCCATGACTTACTTTACTTTTTATTTTGGGATTTCAATAAAGCACGTGTTTTCTTTGAGGTAATAATTTGACATAATTGTTTAAAAACCTATAAATTACGTCTAAATTTCAATTGGGCTTTTTTCACCTTTTGGCTAATTATTGTTTATTCATGAGAGATTCACTCTGCACAAATAAAAAAAATAAACAAAAACAAGGTATGGGAAAATGTCACCATTTAAATCTAAAAGAAAATAAAATTCATATTTTAAAAGACAACAAATATTGTACAAGGTAGCAAAATATACGATGAAACAGATGTATGGGTGCTGCATGCGAAACGTGAAGAACATTAACGCAATTTCTA
>JARWCS010234176.1:0-13554 GCA_034783895.1 Geukensia demissa
AAACTTAAGTGATATATTTGAGTCCTGTGTGTTTAGCCAAGGAAAGTTGTTAGATTAGGTATCCTTTGCGACAATGGGTTCAGACATCAGTTATAAACACAAAATTAGGCCAACAGAGATATAACCGAGCATACATGAAAGGCGTTAAAATCAATCTGTAAAATAAAATCTGTAAATTCTTTACCAATTCAGCATAAACATATTCAACTTCAATTTTGAGAAAGGCAAGTTTGACATGCATTACATGTATTTGATAACTTCATGTTCATGTATTGGGTTAGTTTTGTTCGCGAAAGAATAAAAATGCTAAATAGTTCCACCCTTAAAAGAAAAAGGTAAAAATACATTTGGTCACTGGAAAAAATACTTCTGGTCACTGGAAAAAACCAACATTTCCAAAGAAAGTTTCTTAAATTAATTATACATGAAAAAATAACCTGGCCCGCGAAAAGCGAAAAAATAATTTCTGACCCGCATACAAATCCCAGCCCCCATCGAAAATCAAATGGTCCGTGCCTTCACAATCATAACTACTCGGCCATTTCCGCTTTGCTATCGAAATATCTCTCGTACGCATAAACAAGAAATTCTTCTTAAATTGTTCGCCGGAAGCAAATTATGGTAATAACTACTCAACAAAATAAAGTCCCTATAATTAATATTCCGGCTTTATCTCACTAAATGTTGATATATATATTACTTCTAAACCACCCAAAATGTATGATGTCACAAACTGTAGGTGTTGAATATTTTTTTTTCTCTTTTTAATTTTTTTTTCCATTTGTTGTTCTATTTAAAATCCGGAAGGGTTACCGACAACAAACGTTTTGTTACGTAATTTGTCTTTGACGTCATATTCCGTTGTCAACAAAAACAATGTTTTTTCGAATGCGAATTTGGTCGTGTCTTCTCGCTTTACTCGTACGAAAAGAACACTGTAAAGGTATGTTTCATTTTAAATGCTTTTCCAAACACATGCATTTACTGTTTGAATTTGCAAAGCACAAGCGTCCGCCATATTGATTATTCTGTACACTGAAATTTGACCAATCGCTATATGTATTCGGTCATGCTCGTTTTCTTAAATAAATAGTTGATTTCTAGGCATAATGTGTACGAGGCTATTGGAGTGCGCAAGAATGGCCAAATAGTTACGATTTGGGCCTTAAATCATAAAATCTAATTCTTTATGTTTCTCTAGCACTACTCTGCTTTTGACATTTTTATTTTTTAGCTAAATCTAGTAGAAGACTTAAGCACCACATCAAACGAGGATGCATCGCAAACGAGAAACTAAAAACTGCTTAACGCCATAAAAGACCGATCTGGATGGGAGATAAAAACCGTGAGCTTTGTATAAATGATGATGATACATGGACCCTGTTTGTACTAGACTGACAAACTGAGAACGATTTTAACATGCTGGTCAACAAAACAAAAATTTTAGATAGACCTTCCAGCTTCTCCGAGCACACAATGCTGCTGTTACCTTGAAAATGGTGTGTGCTTATTCGAGTAGCAGAAGATACCTATCGTTACCCTAAATATGGTGTGTGCTTATTCGATAAGCATTAGATACTTATCTATGGTTTTAGTCTTTATATTAACTTGACAGAGGAACGACCTTCCGCACTCAAGGCGAGCTTGCTCATCATTACACAAGCAAGGCGGTCTAAGCTAATCTAGTTTACATGCAATTACAGTACAGAAAAAGTATCTGATCTTAAATTTAAAAAAAAGTAAATTGGTTATCTCTTTAGTAACGTTATCGTCATTCTTTTACACATTTTTTATTTATATCAAAAGGGAAATTTGCTCTAGTGCGGAGTCAGATTAAACTTATTTAAATTTTCCATCTACCTGACAGTAGTATTAGTGATAAAACAACTTTATTATTTGCAATACTGTTAAAGTACGATGTAAATCATTTTCTTTGTACGGTAAATAAGATTAAGAAATTTTGCAACGGTAAATTATGACTATATTTACTTCCTTTTGTAACGTTGATACGTAACAACCTGTGTTCAAATTTAATCATGTTGCTTTCGATTGTGTCCATTACTTCAATTTATATATTATTAGTTAAAGGTAAGAACGTTCTGCTTTTAAATCTGTGTTTCTCTTTTTGGCTTTTACTGAAGAGCAAGATAAAAAGGTGTTCGATGATACTACGAACAAAAGACAATCATTAAAACGACAAACAAAAATATTGAACGACATAAACACAATAAAACGAGGATGGGTTTCGGATGGAAAGCGCTCCAGCTGCACCAGTGGCGTCTGTCGTGATATGATTATTCAAATCTGGTGTAAGACATAATATGTGCAAATGGTATAAATGTATAAAAATTTGATTTGACAATATTAATCTTTATCAGATGTCATATTGATACAGCGAGATTTTTCTAAAACCATGTAGATTTTTATTCAAACAGCGGCAACGGACTGACTCCCAAGATTCTGATTTTAAGTATAATAAATCCATCAGAAAAGAGTGCTAAAAATGTGAACGCAGATCAACCACTGCGGAATGAACTGTTTACATTATCGGAAAATCTGAGCCTGCCCTCTGTTGTTCAAGCATACTACACAAACATCTGATAAAGATCAAAATCATCAAATCAAAATTAATCTAATTGATTAAAATAACAGTTTATTTAGAACTGCTTTCAAACATTTGAAGAAATCTGGGTCAAAAACATTGTAACGAAATATACGTCTCAAATACCTGGGGACGTTGTATCACCTTTGTTCTCATCTTTTTCTTCTTATACCATGCAATGTTGATGTGAACGACCTAACACTCAGAAAAACTCACTGGGTGTTAATTTTATTTATAAGCCGAATTCAGCAAATACATGCACAGATAAATGTCAAAAGATGTTCAGTGCATATCTTAATAACTAAATGATTTCTTTAAATTTCTGTTTGTCCTGTTGATTTTAACTCTCGGCGTATCTTGCTTTACTCACTATATATTCTTATATCGGTGTTTTTCTTTAAACAGGTAATATTTATGTAAAATGTATTTATTATTTAAGGAAATGATGAATTGGTCATACAGCATTTCAACCTTGCGTTACCTTGGAACGATGCTGTTAACAAATGCAGGAATTGGAACGGATCTTTACTCACCATCGGCAATTCCATTAAGAATAAGCTATCTAGATGTCCTTTTTATAAGAACATTACTTTTCCGATATGGACTGGAAAAATGGAGCAGCTGTCAGACTGGATAGAAATAAATTGTAAAATAATGTTTTTTTTTCAATATCATAGAATACTTTCTGTAAATGTTGCATAATTTTATTGCATATCGCAGATTGACTAGATCATAAAAATTTAACAAAAACCCAATGGACAAGTGAACTGTTTGTTGGAACCAATTTTAGTTAATTGTGTTGCTCAGTTACCCATACCCCCATAAAGCAAACCACTGCACAAAATATCAAAGTTATTACTCAAAACAGTTAATTATATTCACATTAAAAAATCCTTCTTAATATTCAGCATGTTCAGAGTTAAATTACATCTTTCCCTTCCATTCAAAATAGTACTAGGTGGGATTTGGCCTGAATCTGGCGCCAAGTTTGACCTTTTGACTTGAAAACCCACACTATGTACATCTAATAAAATACATCATTAATATTAGCGCAATAAATTTAAAATTCAACAATTCTCGAAAATAACTACATGATATTTGCCTATTTTCATAATCTAATGAAATAAGAGAAGTAAAGACAACAGTGAAAGTGTGTCGATTTATTATATTATATTATATTATATTATATTATATTATATTATATGCATCGTAATAATTTTAATTTGATGCATCAGTTAAGAATCTAATTAAATTCTTAGTCATTTTGTATAGTGAACCTTGGAATTATCATTTTATGAATTTGTGTCTTTTGTCGAAAAAATCAACTAATTATCAAATTTTCAAAGGTAGTGTTTACGAAAAATTTTATCAAATATTTATGATATGTTTTTTTATCATTTATATTTTTAGCAGAAATTCAAATTCTATGAATAAGGGTGGTTATCAATAAAAGAACAAATCAGTTTTATAAAATTCACACCTGTTTTTTGTGGAAAAAATGATTAAGCACTATCATATATCATCTTTACTGGGAACAGTGTTAAATATTCTAATTAACACTAATAGCTATAAATTTTTATAGTTTTATATATTATAGACACCAAAACTTAACTTTGTCTAAATTCTATTTTGCAGTTTGTTACAACATCTCAGAAATAAATTATGAAAGACGGTTGACATTTAATGAATTAATATCGGAATATTCTTGTCAATATTACTGCAAAAACGACGAATATTTTGCACATTTTTCTAAGGTAAGTCAATTTTCAATTATTTTTAAGGAAAGTCAATTTTCAATTATTTTGTAATAACGTGTATATATACATCACATAGTTCATCTTATATAGATGTTTCAGACGATACGAGTATTTGGATACTGGCTATACTATTGCTTTGATAGATACATGAGAGATATGTCTCTTTGCAAAATTATTGATAAGTATTAGACAACTTTGTCCCTGCCGTAGGATTTGGCTTCCCATTTCGATTTGTTTGGATTTAAATGCTTCTTTTGGATCTTTGACTTTCTATGCTGTGGTTCTATTGCTACTGTTGAGAGGTTACTCCTTGAAATTGACAAATAGCATACTAAAATTCTCCATATTTATTCAAAATTAGTTATTTTGTATTTTAATAACAATTGGTATCTGTTGCATTCGGCATTTTGATTGGTGTAAATGCGTTCAAAGACCTGCAATTTTGATGTTTTATAACCAAAGCACAACATCCAAGAAAATGTGTGCTTCCATCAAAACATTGTTCAAAATGGCGACTACGTAGGTATCTGACAACATTATATTCATTTAAACTTATAACAATTACGTAATTTTGCCCGAGATTCATACAGAATGTGATACGGTAAACCGTTACTCTTTATACGCTAATAAAACTATAAAAATAAGCATCTAATTCTCAAAAATAATACCAAATGAAACTCCTTTGAGAGGCAAGCTAGCTTTGTATATCATTGCTTGCAACAAAAGTTATTAACAGCTTTCTTATGAAAATCTTTTTATTTTATAGAATAGATAAAGTATATGTAATGCGAAATTATGATATTAATGATCGAAATATTTCATATTGCGTCGAGTTTTCAATTTTCTACGGAAAATACATTTTATAAAATTTTCTGTTTTTTTAAACGGGCTAGTGCGAGGCATTTGGTAAAATTATCAAGGTTATATACCTAGTTTTGAATGGTGTATTTTACATTCAAAACTACTTGCAGCATGGCTTAATAGCAGCATAAGTCCTATGAATTGTATATATTGTGGAATCCTTTGTCTCGAATGGTAGTTAACATTATTCGGAGAAGAGGTAGCATGTCCTCAAGTACGTGAGATAGACTAATAATTTAGGGATCAGCCAATTCATGGTGACGATTATAAAAAAAAAGAATGTATATAATCATACAAAGAACAGTAAACAACAGACATAGGACCTATGACGCCGGAATTACCATTTGTATTCAATGTTACATATGTATTATCGTTAAGCAATAATAACGAGAAAGTTATTGTTAAAAACGAAAAAAGTATCATAGGATAAGATCAGAGGTCTCGTACAAAAAGGGGACAGGTACATGTACTTCAGCTGGGAAAAAAGTTCGTCAAAACGGTTTTTGAACAGATAGAATTCAAATACACATATTGCTTAATATGGATAACCTTGCTTGAATTTAGCAACAATAAATGATAAACTGCTCAAAATAATACGAATCAGTAACATTATATTCCAAAATGTCCAGACTGATATTCGAATAGTATATCTTTACGGACGACAATATATTTAAACTTTAAAACCTTTTCAACCAAGTACTCTGGAGAGCCTATATCGCCTGGTTATGCAATTTTATTTTTTCATCATTTAAGCGAAACACGCGGAAATTAGCAACGCATAACAGACATTTGCAGTTCTAAATTGTATCATCGTGTTAACATTTCACAATGAACTATAATCAGTAATTATCGTAAGGTTTTTTATACAAAAATATCCATTTATAAGGTATAAAAATGCGGTTTAAACCA
The DNA here is from genome assembly GCA_034783895.1 of Geukensia demissa. Classification (NCBI taxonomy): domain Eukaryota; kingdom Metazoa; phylum Mollusca; class Bivalvia; order Mytilida; family Mytilidae; genus Geukensia; species Geukensia demissa. Next base: position 6,130 of record JARWCS010234176.1, read on the forward strand.
ACCGTATAGCAGAAATGAAGCACATATTAATGGGAGGTTTGAACTGCGAAATGCTCCCGTTTTACAGAATATTTTAACATTAGATGTACAAGAGAAAAAATGATTGCAGTTAACAAACATGTTATTTATATTCCCAAGTGACAAAAACAGCCTTTCAGCAGAATGAATTCCAGCAAATTGTTGCTTTAAGACTTCTTCAAAAGGCTTACATCGTTAAGCATAGCATTTAAGAGAAAACCAAAATAATAATAATAATAATAAAAACAAAGAAAAAAGCCACGAAACACTCCCTTTGCAAGCCTGGGAAAGAGATAACTAACTGTTTGTTTCCTTTTTATCTTTTACTTTGTTTTGAATTTGTCATGTCTCTTTGGACTTTGAATTTTTTATCTCTCGTAAGTGTATTCACTGGACCTACGATATAAGACCAATATAAAACGCGATACAGGACACCGGAAAACAAATAATAATAATTCACAATTTTTATACCAATATAAGAATTCTGAGTTAATTCATGTGGTCTGAGAGGGTCAGGTGAAACCTACTTTTTAAAGACAACCGTCTAATTGACTAATGTCAAAGTTTCATACAGTTATTGTGGCGTATTCAGGTAAAGATAACACATATAACATGTAATATTTTTAAATATCAATCATGTACATTGACCAACCTAAAAACAATATGCATGACATTTTGTTAGATGTGGAATTCAGTGCCTTATATAATAGTTATATTTTTTAAAGTTCACCTGATGATAATGATCAATTGAAAATTTATACCACAGTATGTAAAATCTGTTTTACTTGTCAATTTTTATTTATCGATATATGAATGGTAAGGTTATGCCCAGGAGAGTATGTTGTGTCCTCCTATACAGTATGTTCTATATTTCCAAAAAGAAATTAAATACAGAAAGTGACATATCCTTTTAGATATAATTTACATTTTACGGACAGGACATATTTTGCATACTGAGACATCTTTGTTACTGGAGATTGAGTGCCAATTTCCATTAAAATATACTGATCGGTGACTGATAAACAGGCATTGGAAAAAAGTGATTAACTTTAGAACAACTAGGCCCTTGTTATTAGTAAACAAGAATGTGAACATTACATGTGCTTGATTAATTTGAAGTGCATTTCTTTGATAGATCACTTTGGAGAAGTTTTGAAAATTTAGGATGCTAAAAGCTTAGACATGATCCAAATATATTAAAGTGTTATTTTACTATGAATTAATGTGGCATTTGACGCAATTTTTAGAATAATTATGGGGAATGCTTATGTAATACAACGCAGTCATATACTGTGGAACATCAAGCCTGTGATAATAATTCAAGGAAATACAGAATGTATAGAAAACTTAACAGTAAGTAATATCCTGTTTTAGCATTATTTATTGACAGAGGATGGTTAATATTGAATGTATTGACCTTAACGAAAATGTAGGTAACTTGACTAAAAAGTATAACATGTTCTTAGCAGACAATAAGAAAGAATAATTTGCTGTCATTCCGACATTTATTCATTTTATTAACACAACGAAATTAATTAAATGTGTGATAAATTCATAATTATAGTTCACAACAAAATAATGATGAGTCTTTTTGACTAAGTCATGCGTTTCTTCCTTGTAAATATAAAATTGAAAAATAAATCTAGCGTCTTTTTCACCTTTTTCTTTACGAAGAGTAAAGAAATGTTTATTCTGGCGTCCTGGGACCCGGATATCTTAACCTGAATCACGAATCACCTGAAAGGAAACAAATTCGGCAATAAATAAATAAGATTTCTGGAACGTTACTTTGTTATCCGTGGAGTCTGACATACGTCTTTCATCGGCAATTGCTAATTTTAAAATTTCATTCGTTACAATTGAAACCGCTGAGTCAAAAGAACTGACATTTGACATGAAAAATCTAAGAAATATTTAATTTGTGAAAATCGTAACGATCATCAGCTAACATGGTTGCCATAAGGCAATTTGTCAAATCCTAAACTCCTCTCGATATAAATCTAATGAAAGAAGGAAGCGAAAGAAAATCGAAGATCTAGACAAAAGGGGAAAGACAGACACGCACGGAACATGACACATATACATAGAAAACTAAAAACAAACACAAAATTATGAACAATGAGAACCCCACCAAAAACCCGGGTTGAACCCAGGTGGTCCGGAAGGATAAGAAGATATCCTGCCTCTTTAAAAACACCCGCCGCATTGTCCATTTTCCAATCCGAAATTAATCATTTCAGTGTAAAATGAAAGGTGTCTTGGGATTATAACCTCCAGGCGGAGAAAGCAAACAGCCTAATTTTTGTTTACTCCCCAACTTTACATGAAAAGGTCTGTCTTCTTTTGTGTAACAGATATTCCGTACCGGCCGTCAAGATTGTGGTATAGGCAGTCTGAGCGATGACTTCAACATGTTCAACCGAGGAGCAACATATACCTATCTGAGCAGATTTTATGTCAACGCCCCAGCTCTGTCCAAAAATCATTGTATTGGATACATGCTCTAGAACAACGTATGAACTGGGATATGCATACACCATAAGCTGGGACAGCCGTAATGTTTCTGCCAATAAACGGGAAGTTGACTATTGGAAAGTTATCACATGTGTCATATAGTTTTTGTGACGCTTTCCTCCATTGTTTTATTCAAGATAATGATCAAGTTATGAGGCAGAGTCATTGTTGTATTTGAGTGAAGAATTAGATTAGCGAATAGAGGAGCACAATTAGTGTCCATTCGGAATTCCGATTGTCTGCTGGAAAACTCGTCCACCAAACTGAACTAAGATGTTGTCAATTAGGAAATCTAAGTTTTGTACTTTCCTTCTCAGTATATTTGATTTTTGTTTTTGTGTTCCTTTAACAAAGTATGTTTTGATTCTACCGACGACGATGTATTTATAACGTCTTTCTCGTTCTTTTTTTAGAAAGTAACTATGAATAAGATATTTTAGTCTTTATTTTAGAATTGCGTGTGGTATTGTGGTACAGAGTTTGGAAAAATCAAATATTTGATTCTTTTACAAGAGGAAAGAGATCTTTAATTTAACATGTTGTTCAGGCATCTAGAGTTCTTTAGTATCCACATTTTTTTATGCCATTTCTTGCAGACTATTAGTCTGTGTCACAGTATTTCGGGTTGCCCTGCCTGCTTGATAGTAGTTAGAATATAATAGAAGACAAAAGCTTTGAGAGCGGCTTGGTGGAACATTTGGCAGATCAAGCAATAAAACGCTGTTTATAAAGACACGTGTGTAGCTTTGGTTTCCAATACAATTAAGGGAGACGAGTATTGTAGCTGTGAAAGTTGACTTGCCATGAGTGCACTCAATACATAACTATTTAAACAATCGGTGTAGTGCTTTTGCACACAGAAGTTATAATTTTGGGGGTTCATCTGCTGGCATGACAACATATTTGTCATGAATCATAGAGTTTTGGCAAAAGTTGGGTTTTTGAAAATAGATGTCGTTTTCGTACTTATTTTACAATTAAATCAACTGAGCAGATGCAACGCGTTTCCAACGACGAGGCCAAGATTATCAACAAATTATTCGAAATATCTTTTGATCTTAAGCATGCAAGCTCGTAGAGTCTATATATAGCAATGACATAATTGAAATATTTGGAGAATTTCATTGTGTAACGGCAGTTTTTTTTTACTGAAATGAGCTTTAATAATACGAAAATCAGAAAAATCGGAATCGGTTGCGGTGTCCTATCTTAAATTCATTTAAATACATTGCTCACATTTTTAAATTTTTTATCTTGTTGTACAAACATGTTTAAATGTATATTTGATTTTCCATTACTACATAGCAACAGAGAAGGAAGGCATCTTATCCAGTGGTTGTTCGGGAGGGTGTCATTGCGTTTCCCACACACAGACATCGTGTAATAGAACTACAAATGAATGTAAGAACTTTGCGTCATCGATGTGTAATTCAACACTAAGAGCAGTATGTGGTAAGTGTGAACTTTTACCATTTCGTTTATTTGCATGTACTTATAATATTCACTAGTAAAAACTAGCCTAAATTCTGTTATCTGCTACTCGTTTGTAATGCTTTCTTTACGAAATTGAAACGAATTTCCAAAGAAAGTCCTACAAGCGGTGACATTGGCACATTCCTATTTTATTTTTATTTTTTTCATAAGATTTTTTTATTAATCTCTAACCTTTGAACAGATCAGGTCCTCTTCGTATCAATGTAGTCGTAATTTAAACATTTGCTGATTCTGTTTCAAAATGTTTAGTCTGACATCGTCAAATCAATAGAATGCCTGCATATTCACTGTTATTATTAAAACGCTATGCTCTTAAAGTTTATTGTCTATATTCATACGACAATTGTCCTGTTTTCCATCAAACAGTAATAGGCAGCGAACCAATGGCGATATGCAGTAGGCTCCTTGACTTATTATTGCCAGCTTTTTTATTTCGTCACTTCTCGCAGATTTATTCTTTCATTCCTATAAAGCTGACATTATACAAATGACACAACAGAAAAAAAACGTTGGCTCGGAATTTTAGTTTTACGTTCAGTTATATAGATGAAATTCTTTCTCTATGTTTATTCTACATTTAGTGTCAATATCGACCTCACCAATCCAATTGATTTAGAAAACAAGGATTCTACAGATAAAAAGATCTGTTTTATATCTGGACATATTTTAAGGGTGGGTAAAGAAAGCTTAACGACGAGAGACGACTTTGCTTATCCAAATGTAAATTTTACATAAAATGAAGCCAAAATATTAACCGACATTTTCTTTTTACTCTACATGATGGTCTGTATGAAGTCAGCTTAATACTGACAGTCTGTTGAGAAACTCCATGGTCAAACACTACAAAACTGTTGTCAAGCGCGAAATCTTGCTTTCTGCAATTGTCATCTTTAGCTCCATTGTACTTTCTATTAGAATCAGATTGGTTCATAACAAAATAAGGTTTTACTTTCCTAGAACAAATTATTTGTACCCGAATTGCCATCTTTTTAACAAAACAAAGACGAACAAAAGCTTATAATTTTTCTTTGAATTTTGAATGTGAAATAGTGGTATTTAGGGTTGAAAATCAAATGTTTTGATGGTACTGCAAGAGGAAAGAGACCTTGATGTGAGGCATTCTAACGGATCTTTGGATGTTTTTTTAGAATTCACATCTGATTCATACCCCCTTAAGAATGGCTTTTTTCACAGTAACTCTGGAGCCCGCTTTTTACTGTTGAATAAATAACTGTAAGTAACTTCGAAATATGTTTTGTGGGGCATTTGCAGACCCTGCAATGTAACTTGTTTGTAAGACACTTATGTAGCTTTGAAATCCAGAAAAGTGAAGGAAAATCTACTTTTTCCTGCTCGGTTCAAATTCAAAAAGAAGACAACACTGACCATTGCTGACCGATGATTGATAACAATTTCTTTTTGGTAGGTGTCGTCGGAGTATATGTAGGGTTGCCAAATGAATTGTCAACAATAAATTAATTTATCAAACAGTCTATGTAATTTGATTTACAAACAAAAACAATGTTGTTATGGTTTTTTTCAGCAGGGACGTGTATCTAATTTCTCTTCTTCGCGTTTCTTTCATTGTCTGGCATAATTCTCAACAGAATCCAGAAAGATCATAAAATTTAATTTCAAATTTATGGATTGAGGCTAGCGAAATTTTGGCCCTTTTGCAAACACCATTCGTAGAAAATATTTTTTACAATGTTGAGGTCGCCAGTAATCAAATGGTCAGTAGGAAGAAGCGCAGTCCGAGAGTTTACGTCTTGTAGTCGTTGATGCTAAGATTTTTCAACAGATCTTTGAAGTAAAGAGGAATTTTAGACTTGAAAGATTTTTGCTGGAGGGTATTGCTTATATTGATTGCGTCAAGACATAAGCGAACAAAGGTTTAAGAAACGAGCGTTTTTCTGGTTTGCCTTTCTTAAAACTAACTGAAAACTTGAAAAACCTGTGATTGGCAATATCAATGACGATTGATGAAAGCCTGTACCATAATTCCACAAGACGATTGGATTTGTATTGTTTCACTTTCAAACGTTGGCACAACAGACATTAAAAAAAAATAGAAAAAAAGTTTCGTGCACATTATGGAGGATAGCAAAACTCTGTTATAAATGACTGTACATTTTTAATAATCAACGTCTTATCATTTCTCCCTCAATCAACATAACTGGTATTAATTTCCATTGTTGCTTATTATTTTTTTACTGTTAGTTTATGTATAAATTGAATTGTTCCAAAATACCAATATTGTTGATTATGCATTTCATATTTCTCATTCTTAAAGGCTTACACGACGGGTGTTGCGCGCAAGACAGGGAATGCTTACCGTTCATGAGCACCTGATCCGATTTCTGTTTTGTAAAATACAAAATTACAAATGTTAAATAAATATGGAAAATTTAGGTACATATGCTATATGTACATTTCATGGAGTAACCTCTCATCAGTAGCATTTGAACCGAAACAAAGGGAGTCAAAGATTCAAATAAAGCAAAAGAAGCACTCAAATCCAAACAAATTGAAATGGGAAGCCAAATCCGACAGCAGGGACAACTACTAAGTGCATTACTTTTCGAAGCCTTTCCGTATTTTCAGTGTTTCAGAATGTAAAGGAATTCGTGGATTCCAGGCGTTTGTTCCTTTTGTTTTCGTTTTATCTTTTAGTTTGTTACAAATTTGTTTTTATCTTTTAGTTTGTTAAAAATTTGTTTTTATCTTTTAGTTTGTTAAAAATTTGTTTGTATCTTTTAGTTTGTTTCAAATTTGTCTTGTCTCCTTGAACATGTTGCACAATGCACTTTAGATCTCTTATATGGGTACTCTACACCAGACGTATCAATAGACTTATTTTTATTTGTTCACCATTTTATCAAATGATTAGGTTGATTGCCGTGTTTTGGGAATAGTTTCACATTTTATATTTCGGTTGCTTTTACAGCTCCCGTTATGGTATGGACTTTGTTTCATTATTGAAGGCCGTATTTGGATCAGAATTTGACTGTCATTTTGGTGGATGGTTGTCTTATGGACAACAATGCCACACCTATTTTTAAATTATGATCAAATAAAATGGCTATTCATTTTTTACGAGTAAACTTGATTCAATTTAACAACATATTTCCAATATTAAGGTTCTGGTACATGTAACCTCAAATCAAGGCCCCCTACCTCTTGCAATAGCATCAAAACATTTGATTTTTCCACCCTTTATACTACTATTCCACATTCAAAACTCAAAAAAAAATTAAAAGCCTTAGTTCACCTCTGTTTTGTTAAAAAAGATGGCAAACGCCGATTCAGATATTTGGTTCTAGGTAGGGACAAACCTTATTTTGTTGTTAACCACTCTGATTCTAACAAAAAGTACTCAGAAGATGACATTTGCGGAAT
>JARWCS010234286.1:0-13554 GCA_034783895.1 Geukensia demissa
TCAAATGGTTAATCAGTGGCGCGTAGTTGATCTAAACCCATCAAGAGAATTATTCACAATAAATAAATAGCTAATACCATTATACTTAAACGCTTTATTGCAGAATTTACTTATATGTTATTTTTATGGTGAAAGGGTATTTTTGTCAAAAGGAACAGGCATTTCAGTTAAAGTACATGTACACTTTTTGACCTCGTGATCTCGAGTTAAACTGTAAAGGGTTTCTTATGTTATGTAAGTACCAATACATGGTCGAGACTTTAAAATGTTCAGTAGGGGCCTTTAGTTCTTCTTTGTCAGTAATGTGACTGTCTACTAAATGACTTTCAGCCAAGTGCATGTCTTGGAATGTAGATAATATTTCATGTAGTTTTTACGTCACACTATCACCACATTGTTGCTCCTCGGTTGAAATCCTCAATCAAGAAATTTTACGGTCGACACCATGCACAATATTGTCGACCGATATGGAATATCCGTTTCATAGGTGAAGACGGATCTTTTCCTGTGAATTTGCAGAATAAACCAAAAACAAGCTGATCACATTCTCTGTCTGGAGGTTGTGATCCCATGAGCTTTCCCATTTGCATGAAATTTCTACTACCGGACTGGAAAATGTACAATGCGGTGGGTCCATTAAAAGAGACATGAACGCTTACTCTTTCGGACCCCTGAGTTCACACTCGGTTTTTCGCATTGTTCATAGTTGTATGTTAATTTTGTAGTTTTATATGTATACTATGTCACATGTTCCGTCTTGTTGAAGTTCTCGAGATTGCCGTGTTTGTCGAATTGCCCCATTTCCCCCTAGCCTTTCTTTTTTTCGCTTCCCCTTTCTTAACAGACATTTTGTGTATTATGTGGCGTTGTTATAAAACTGCAACTTAAATGACTTGAATTGTGAAAATTTGAAGAAGACATTATAGTATTTGTTATCAATTAAATTTAAAGATTTGATATGCGGAATATATCTATCTGATATTTCATTATGATCTAGAGTGGTCATGAATGAGAACCAGTTTCTCTAAGTTTTATAAACATGGTGATCAGATGATAAAAGTGACATATATATACTATTGGCCATTTAAAAATCAAACATTGAAGCTCTTAAAATAATGTCTTTCATTAAACAGAAGTCATATGGATATGCCACAATCTCTCAGGTATTGTAGCTCAGACGTTCTCCATGAAGAAGACTGCAAGCGATTTCTCCTGTGATGATAACCGATTTCAGGTACATGCTTGTATGTATCCGTGTATATATGTATTACATACATTAAATACAACACGATAACAAAGTTACTTTATCAACAACAATGTCACTGAGTTCATTTTGAAAATACGTTGTTAACAGTATCAAACATTTAACGAACTCATTACTTGTATACATATATCATTACCCTGCCCTTACCAACGGACAGTGGATTGCATTTGTACCTCCCCGATGTTGAAATAATGGAAAATTACTGCATCCAGAACAATGCTAATAAATATACAAAATTACCTGGACTTCGACAACGTAAAGTTTGGACAGCCAAAAGTTTCCTGTAGACCCTGCACTGTTGCTGGATGAATATCCCATCCCTCTAATTTGACGGGTCTAATACTGCCCATTTTCGGTTCAGATTACTTTACATATCTTTAGTGTACTCTAAGCCATGATAAAACGATTTTACAAAAATTAGAGATTAAAGTCCCCGCCTCCTTGTTTACAACGGAAATTTATTTCATAAGATGCAAATCAAATCGGACAGGCGATTCAAAACAAATCGCATTTAGTTTACAATTAATGCTGGTTGTAGATGCAAAGACTTGTTACAATGTATTCATAAATTATCCTTGAATCATAAAATTCATATTAGTAAAACAATATTTTCCCTACAACATATGAAAATGAAAAGATATGGGGTAAATGTCAGAGAGACTGAACTCCAACCACGACAAAAACATAGGAATTTAAAAATCTAGAGGTCTCCACTAGGCCTTTAACAAGGATGGAATACCACTCCTTGTCAAAAGCTCTACATTGCTCCAAATAAAAAATTGTGTATGTGTAAAATAATACTGCTCTTACCGGAATATTTTCAAAAATGTACATTGAACAGAACAAATAAGCCTTGTTATTTCTGATTAATATTTACTTACAACTGTTGTTTGTTTTTTGTAATGGAATACATGTCTTGGTCGTTCAAAATTGTCACCATTTTATTCATGCAAATGTTTAGTTCATCTTGTAAACAATATGGTATATAGATTTGTATGATGTATGCTGATATTTGATCAAATGAATCTATCTCATACCAGGAACAGACATTAACAAGACATGAAAAGCAAAAAAATATAATGTCAACTTAAATATATATAAAATAAGTCACAAAAGTTTCCGTATTAATATTTAACTCTTCATTAGTTTTTTATTTGCAATATAGCTATCAGAAAGAGGCTTAAATGCTTATAGAAAAAGGTGTTGCATAATAAGAATTACATGGCAGTGGACATTAAACTGACCTAGTTTTATATATTTTAAAGAATACTTTCCTAAGGGCATTTTACAAATTAAAATTCTAACTCACTCCATAGAAATTCTCAATGTCTAATGTTAAAGGGCCAGTTAAGGTATTAAACAACAGATGTCAATGTCATCGGTGATCAGCTGGTCTGTGTACTCTAAGGTTGGATACACATGGTTGAATCATTGTATAAAATGGACTATAATGTTTTATCTCTTCAGATAGTATAGACTATCAGCATCAGTCAAAATCAGTGACATAAAAACAGGATTTGGAAATTTATAAAAACTAAAAGGTAATTGCTAATTGAATATTTCAATATTTTTAATTAATTTCATATTGAATAGTTGAGGATTGAAAATTTATTGCATACTAAATTATTTTGCAAGCTTTGCAGATCAAAGTTAAGCAGTGAGTTAGAACAAATCTCTTAAAAGACAATTTATATATGGATTAAAAAATGTAAAATGATCTGATAACCATATTAAAAAAAAATTCCTTGCATTAATATATTAACAATAAATGCTAATTGATATAAACTATTTATTTCAATAAAAAAGGGAGAAGAAAGGAGACTGTTGGCATTTATAATTTTACTACAAGTCTAGAGGCTTTAGATAAAAAATGTTGTAAACTCTCAGCCTAAATCAGCCCACTGATTAGATTAAATTAGAAAATTGACTACTAAATAGGATTAAAAAAATGACACTATCAACCTTATCAACACCTGTCTGCAAACTGATCAAGGGGTTAAATGACCAAAATGGCTAATAGCACTTAAGTTTATGCTAATGTAGGTGGTTAAAATCACCAACATGTTATCAATGTGATCAGAGACATTCCAAGACATCAGAAACTGCATACATGTAAGTTTTCTCTAAACTTGAACTTGCAAACTACCCACAACTTTTGCCATAATTAAAAGGCAGAATTCATTTTTTCCCTTGTAAATGATCACTTTTAATAGTTTAAAATAGTTCAATGGTATTAATTTTGTTACAACTGACTCCTGTTAAAAATGGTTGCATATCAATTATAAAGGGACAAATTTTGCTGCTATATTATCACAGTCCTTCACATGGGGCATAGAATATAGAGAAATTAGAAAATAGACTTTGTTGTTGGTTTTTGTGGGGGTTATGGCCATGGTTGGAGTTTGGTCACAAGAAATACTAAAAGAAAAAAACATGTTAACTACATAAATCTACATTTTTATTCTGTTGTATACAACTAATGTTTTGAATCTTATTAGATTGTTTACTTGTAGTAAAACAAGAGCACATTAATATTTACCTGTAATCTGGTTTTAATTAAAATTGAATTACAAATGGAAATGCATTATGAGTGTTAAATAGGTGATAACTGTCTGGTTCTTGGTTGGATTGTGCCAGTTTAAATTATTCTTAATTTTCTTACCACACATTAATTTCTGGTCTGTTTGGGAGGGGGACATTTCCTGTTATTTACCTATAAGTAGAGCCTTTTTATATTATATACAAGAAGTATAAGAAATGAAGTCTTGCATATATATTGCTGGAGGTGCAATGTTGTGCAGTGTTCATCATGTTACATCAGAAATTTTATAAAATTACGACAAAAATGAAGTACTTGTTATGGCCATTAATAAATGGTGGAAAAAGACTATTTTCCTGTAAAAACTTCTAAAAAGTCCCTTTTCAATATAAATAGAAATATTTGGTCATTTCTACTGGTACCTGTACATTTAAGTATAACTTGGCATGCAGCTTACAGTTGATATATGAATAGGGAATGTGGTTTATAAGACAGTTATCCATTAATATGAAAAATTCAAATAATTTAACATCAATAATCAAGAATATTTTACAAATGTAAAAGCAAATACCAATCACAAGCTAAAATCAATGTTTAAACAGAAATTCCTCTTACCTTATTTTCTGTAATGTTTTTATATGTTTGGCTATAGAGTGTTACTTAAATCTTAAATGCCAGTAAAAGTAAGGGAATGGCCATTCAACTCTAAGGGGGGAGGGGATTATGGTTTATAAAAAAAAATATTCTGATGCCCAACTTTATTAAAAAAAAATTTGTGGATGGGCAGGTAAAAAAAAATATTATGAATTCCCCCCCCCCCCCCATATATGGTAATGTTAAATTTTGAAGAAGAAAAAATTGTGACTTAATTGCTGTAAAAACTAAAAAAATTTAGTGCTGCTTTCTGAGAAAAAAATCATAGACCCCCTTGAAGTTAAATTGTTGTTCCCTAATGGTATACAAATGTGCAAGGTGTACAATTTCTCTGTTTGAGATGTCTTTTGTGTTTTTATTATAAATGAGGTCATATATAAATGTGCATTTTGCTATATGTGACCTGTCAAACATTCTGATATATTAAGGACATGGATTGAGATTTGACTTTTCTGTGTCCTTTATAATTGGGGATCTACCGGTAGTTGTAATATGATGTCATGATACAAGCAGTCAATTTTAATCAAATAAATTACAATAAATTAATATCCTAATAAGTTGTAAAAACTGTATGTAAAATTACATAATTATGACACATGCTTTATAACATACATGTATTGAAAACATGTAGTACATGTTCATTTACTGTCACCTCATGATGTGGATGTCAAAAAATACATTTTCTATGTCCAGTGATCTCTTACTAAATTTAGTAACTTATAACTTCCTGTCTAATTATTTCTAAAATTAGTAACACTCAGAGGGATTTTGTCTACAAGGCAAGACTGTATGTGATGGTGACAAAATGTAGTTTTTCATTTAATTGAAAGGTCTTTCATCATTTTCATGATAAAGTTAAGGTGTAGACCTGAGTTTTATTATTAGGTTAAAACGGAAAATTTCTGGCTGTGAATTTTAACAGCTTTTTTTCATAATGTACTTTGTATTTCATCATTCTTCATTTCTGATGGTTTTGATATTTTTCTTTTGCAGGAGTTGTAGACACTTGCCTGATTTAAATGAGACCCAAACTTTCCAGCAATATGAAGGAGCGTAGGAATTCTGCTACGCTGTCCTTAGAAAACCTAATTATGGATTTTGAAAACCCATTTACCCCAGTACAGAAGTATTACAATGATAGTATTCTACGCCAGTCCCATGCTAAGCAGATGATTGTTGGAGTAACGTCATTTGAAATATTGCGTAACCGAGTACCAAAAAAAGTCAAAATGCTGGATGTCAAGTTGTCCTTCTCATATCAAGACAACTTCCAAACTGAAACAGTGCTGTTGGAACGCAAACTTGTCAGCGGGGGCAAGAAATGGTCTTGGTCAATACCAAAGGGAGAGAACTGTATTCTTGCATTCCCATATGCTCCTGGAGATCGTGTTAATTTGAACTTTGGAATGACAGTGTTTAAAACCAAGAAATTGGGATTGTTCAGTTCAGAGACTTTGACAACTCCAGTGGGCAATGTAACAGACTGTTTTGTGTTAGCCAAAAACAATGGTGTTGGAATCGGTCTACCGATAGACACTGTTATTAGCAATCATGTTAGGTTAAATTTTAGTCTAGATGGCTATGCTCACCATATGACAATTAAAATAAAGCTTGGCTTGTTAGAAGAGAACAAAGGAGTTCCATCATTATGGCTGAGACCAATCTCTTTAGACAAGCCATTTAGAAGTTCTCAGACATTGTTAGAAATGCTTGGTGATCCCAACAGCTTCCCTCCAAAATCCAAAGACAATGAAGAAGAAATAGTTAAACACAGGAGTTTTGTTGCCAGCTCACAAAAGTAAGTCTACAGGAATTTAAATACTTACAACAGAAATGTAGTTTATTTTAATTGCAAAGTTTCACTTGATTCATTTATAAATGGTGTTGTGATACCAACATATCATAGTTTGTCAAGTTGTCAGAAGATACATGAGGATCACTCCAGAAACAGTCATGTATTTTGATAACATGCTCTGATTATAAAGTAACTTTTTCATGATGTTATAAATACTGTAGGTTACATTCTACTATATATTATACAATATGGCTTAAAAAAAGAATATGGAATATCTGTTAGAAAGACAATCCACATCTTTCAATAACAAATGTTAAAAAGTCAGATTTAATTGCATGTAAAGGGCCTTTCTGGATTTACCTTCATCAGACATGCTAGGGGCCAAAAAAAGAAGATACTATATGGCTTAGTTATATTCATGAAAACATCTAAATCTTATCTGTTTATCATATTAACCTGTAAAGGTATTTAAAGGGCAGGCAAACGAGAAAAAAAGACAAATTTAAGATGAATGTGGCCAATATCAAATAATGCATTTACATGATGTTATTTTTTTTTTCATTAGAATGGTGAATTACTTGAGAACAGGTGTGTTGGAGTGTTGGTCGGTACGGCCTTGTGCTGGTTCCTCTGAGTTACCATCTGGGATCCAGATCAGAATGTCCACCTCCAATAAGCCAGTGGCCTGTATAATACCAGTTGTTGAGATGCTGGAAGTTGGACCTGACGTACGTTATAACATATTGTTAGGCAAAGTTTATAAATTTCAGTGTTACCAATAGCAGGATCAACTCTACCTTAAATTTTCTTATCTACTGTTGAACAGAAATTGCTCATGTTAAGAATAAATGGTTCCTCTGTTTTGGGGAATTAAGGAGGTAAGGAGGTCAAAACGATTCAGTTATATTTCTGTGTTCAGCACTTTACTGTGTTCATCACATTACTCTGTCTACATGTAGCAAAATAATATGTCCAAACTCACCCAAATGTTCATTCGTTTAATTTTTACATGTCAATTTGCTGCGTTGCGCTTGTGAAGCACCTCGGTTTTAATTTTTTTTTTTTACATGAAAATTCTGATTGATCCACCAATCTGAAGTGCTGTCTAATTGTTTAAAATCATTTGTATATGATTAGAAAATGAGAATTTTGCAGAATTTGTGACTTGTAACTCACAGTTTGCATAACGATGGTATCCTAAAAAAAAACATAAATGAAATAGAATTGGGGAAAGACAATTAGAGATGGTGTTGATGGAGATGAGAATCTAAAAATAAACTACAGTAGAACTGATGGTCCATATATTGAGTAGTTGGCTTTACATTTAATCATTATCTCTTGTTCTATACTAGATGTATTTACAGTTCCTAATTTTCTATTGGTCACAAATATATTATATAATATAATATATGCATTGTAAGTGGAATTACTGGAACAAAAGATAAAAAAAATTCTTTTCTTTTCTTACAGTTTAAGCTATTAGAGAACCCTAATAAAATGCAGTTTTATTACCTAACAGGTATCATATGTTTTCTTTGTGCAATCTAAGTACCTGTTAAAAATTAAATCATTTGTACCTATTTACTATTTTGACGTGGAATATTATTGGCAACTATATGGTCTCCCTTTACCATTCACTGTGCTGGTTAATGAATTCCTTTTATCAACTTGGTACAATGTACCAACTAAATTCTTTAGATAATGGGCCGTATTATTCATTAGATGTACAAAATAAGAGTACTATTACTTATGTATATGATAGTATATATATATAGAATTTCATTTCTATATTTATCACAATAGATGGTATATGCCTAAATGTCTGAAGGTCATCAACATTAAAAAGGTCATTTTAGACTGATAAAAAGTCTTTGTTATCACATACAAATTATGTCTCTCCCTTAGGCCCAAAATTGGTGAAATCTATTGATGTGGTCCTTAAGCCTGAAACAGTAAAATTGTATAGGGAAAATCCCTGATAAGCATATTAAGTATGTTTAATATATGCATAAGTTGGGACATTAACATTTATAGATCATATACAAACAGTGTTGTTAAGCAGGAATTATAAAATATTATGACTTGTTTTATATTAATAAGGAATAATAAATCTTTCAAGACTCCAGTATCAAACAATGCTAGAATTTTTCAAAATTATGCCACATTAATTGCCTTTTAATTGTTAAATAACAGTAATGGGAATTTTTATATAGCCACTAGTTTTTATGAATATAAGTTTGTGTGTACTTTTTAGTAAAATATTTCTTGCAACCAAATAGTCTTGAGAATTTTCAATATAGAAAAACTGCCTCGTTGGTGGAATAGCTAGCGTGCTGGCCTGAAGTGCAGAAGGTGATGGGTTTTGATTCCTGATCGGGTCAATGCAAAGACATAAAAGTTGATATTTGCTGCTTCTCCTCTAAACACCCAGCATTTAGGAGTAAGAGGAATGACTGGTTAGCCCAGAGTCTGAAAAATTTTCCTGGGTAGAGTGGCATTTCTGACAGTATTCCTGGGGACTGTTGCTTTCATGAGCTTTTGCAGACCTTTATTCTTAATAGTAACTGAATTGAAATTTACTTAATCATTACTTCAAGTTATTTGTCAGGATAACGTGAGCATCTTCTGATCACATTTAATTTGTACAGAAAACCTTGTATACACTGATACACTATTATAATAAAGAAATGAATTATTTTGTCAATATGATTTCAATTAACGGTTTATGTTTTTAGTTAAAACTCTTGACCAGTTCATTTCAATATATCATGTTGTAGAGTTAATTTTGGCCTTGATAAGGGACTTGATAACTGCTTACGGCCAGAGTTTTAAATGGCCTACACTAAAATGGCCATCATGATTAATATTGTATTGTGAACAGTTTAAACCTCAGAAAATAAAACTGATGGTAAGATCAAATTTACATAAATGACACACTCTATTGAAAGATTTGAACATTTGTATAATTTTGACCCCATAAAATCTGTGATTCCCAATGGCAGTTTAAAATGTAATTATATTTGTTAAACCACCCAGTTCAAGGACAATAATATTTTGTAATTGCCCTCACCTTGACTTGTCCTTTTTAGCCAGAGAGGCCAAGTGAGCATTTGCCATCACTTTGTGTCCATCAATGTTGTTGTCTAGTAACTTTTCACATTTCAATCTTTTCCTTAGACAACTATAAAGCAGATTAAAAGCCAATCTTGGCAGCACTGTTCCCTTGATGGTCCTCTTCCAATCTTTTGTACTGTTTGTCCATCAGAATCAAATCATCTGATTGGCTGATGATCCCAAACTTGGCTTTGGCTGAAAATTTGAATTTTTTTTGGTCAGAAACCACTGAGCAAATTGATTTGTTTGATGTTGTAGGAATGATCAGTGTATGGTCCTCTAGCAAACTGGTTAATCATTTGCTAATAAGATATTCAATAAGACTGCAATGCCTTGACATAATTAACAGTAGACCCTTATGGAATTTCACTTAAAAACCATTTCTGCTGTTTGAAATTAAACTTGAAAAAATTGTTGTCTAGGTGGTCTTCTACCTAATAGACTTTTTTGGTTGATCAAATATAGAACTTGGTCCTCAGAGCCTTAAAATAGGTTTGGATTGGTTTAAACTTTGAAAATCTGCTTGCTAGAAACCACTGAGCCAATTAAGTTTTCCGTGTTGTAGAGATCAGTGGATGGTCCTCAACCAAAGTTGTGAATTATCTGAGGATTGAACATTTAAGATGGCATCAACCAACCACCATAGCTTAACTGTGGACCTTATAGACCCTAATTGTATTTTTGGCAGATATAACGAAAAATTTAGTCACTACAGGAATGATTGGCAAGATACAGTCAGTAAGCCTGACTAGAAAATAGACCCGTTTATGTATAGCTTGTTAGCCAATTCCCCAGCAAACAGTAGTCAGTGTATACATATTAATTAGATGTCTGATGAATTGCTTCCTTATGATTTGACATCATGATGATGTCATACAACAGTAAGAAAATAGTTTAAAGATGTCCAAGTTGTGTCAGATTACACCTTTAAAGATATAAAAGAGTCCATCAAAATGACAAGTACCTTATACATCTATAACTATATTTTATCTTGATAATTGTGACGTAGATGACCTGTTTTTATTCCGTTATAAGAGAGGAAAGTCATTATATGATTATGATCCAGTTGAGATTGCTTGTCCTATTAGCACTTATACAAAATGGTCAACTTTGATATGTTGATTTTGCCTGATCTGTTGGGTTATTGTAATTGCACAGATGCGATGGGTTGTGGTGTTTAAACTAGCAAAAATTTGTTTTGTTTGATGAGTTTGGATAGAATGGGGTCAGATTCTGAATTTTAGAGAATTTAACTGTCAAATCCTGAATTCCCAAAAGATACACTAAATCCTGATTCCTTAAAAGTGCAAATCCTGTTTCCTGTTGAGCATAACCCCAATTTCCGGCTCATTATTATGGCCATTCCTCGAGTCCCACAAAAGATCTTACTGCAGATGAAACAATTACCCTGTTTTCTGTGGATTTAATTTGATCAGCAGTTGTTGAGCACTGGAGTTATCGGTGACCCGGTGCATTGATTAAGACTTGGAACCCAGATCTATATCTGTTTAAACCAGTATGATTCAGTTTTGGAGATACTTGATATATTGCTTATTATTTCCCCTATTGATGATTAGGATGGAGGATTTATAGTGATATTTGAACTTTTTTACTGATGTAAAATTATCTAAGATCAAAACATTTTATGACTCAAGGTCAGAATGTCCTACCATTTGTAGTCTAACTGCGTAAAAGTATGGTCTCTGTAAATTGCACCTGCGATTATTATCCAATACTTCTGCAAAATAATAAGTGAACATGGTTATATTTAATCGGATTAGAAATGCATAACAAATTATTTGCTCACAGGCATATGTCAGAAAGTGTATGAATAATGTCTGGTAACTTCTTGACTTGGAGATTACCATGTAGCTTGACTTCAGGATGTCACTTTACAGTCTAAAGTATTGATCTGATCCAGTACATTAAGACCTCTTCATGCTATCCAATACCTGACCTCTGAAGTACAACCAATAAGCATCTCAGATTTGTACCTCACTTCAAAACATTTATTGATAAATATTATTTCAAAAATTTGAGCATCCTGACAATATCAGGTGTCCTGTGTCCAGATGTTATTGTCCTCACAGTGACAGGTATATTTCTGTCTGTTATTGTTCAGTCATAACAATGCTGGGGCCCCTTGTCCAATCAAGTGGTCATCACATTTTCATGGATATGTTGTCAACTCATATGTGGTCCTCATGATGTATGTGGGTTCCTATTTCCATTATGTACGGTCCTCACAATGTCAGAGGGTTCTTTTTCAATGCAAATGTGGTCCTAACAGTGTCAGAATTTCTGTGTCCACTTATTCGACCATAGACATAAGTTGACACTAGAAGAAGGACATTTTGAGAATGAAATTTTGGTGAAAAAGTTCAGATGAAAATCTGGGTAAAATGTTGGAACTCGAAGCAGCATAGTGTTTGGATCAAAAGGGCTGTCATTTATAAGACCTAGGTCCTAATTGAATTATATATGATCCTCTTGCCTTTACAAAGGAACTTAGCTGAAATGCTTTTGCCTGATTTGATTTAGCACTAGTTCACCTTTACTGCATGCTGTTCCAGAAGTTTCATTGGAAACATGAGTTGTTTGCAATCCCTTAATTAGACCTTGTGGCCTTCATTTACTTTAGGGGACCCAGTACTGAAGGATTATGATATTGTGTATGGTTTGGGTAAGATAATAGGTTAAATTTTTAGGGTAAGGGCTATGGTTTAGGGATTGGTTAGGGTTGGGTTGAGGGTTAGAGTAAGAACAGGTAAATACCTTATAGGGTTGGGTCCCCTAAAGTAAATGAAGGCCAACCTTGTCATTTGTCTGCATGATATATAATATATAAGCTTTAGGACCTTGGACCTTGTGGTATGAAATCTACTTGTCACTGAAATATTAAGGTATATCATGTCATATGGTAGCTATGGTTGTCTGTGAGATATATAGACTGCAACTTTAACTTCCAAATTAAACAGAATTTTAAGAACATTGTGTTGTCACATGGTACTGAACTGTCTTCAAAATACAAGGACTGTTAGTTTCATATGACGTTTTTTAAAGACCTTTGGACCTTGAGATGTATTTACGTCATTTTTTAAAGTACTATTGAAATGTCAGTTGTAACTTGTGGCCATAAATATGATTGTTTAAAAAAATAAAATGATAATAAGCTGTAAATTTCATTTCATTTACTTAAACTGCCTATAGTATTCAAACTTGTACTTTAAGAGTACATTATTTTGTAACATCGGAGTTTTTTCTTATTTAATAATCTTTTAAAAAAATCAAAACTTGCTTTTTAAAATTGAAACATTTTGGATAAATTTTTTTTTCTATGTTTAATAAAAGTTAGAATTATTTATTGATAATTTTGTTCTACCATTTGAAAAAAAACCTGTTTCTTCTGGTTTTTGCATTTTTTATGCCAAGTGATTTCTTGTAATATACCTTTAAAGGTTCTAGAAGCAGACTTTAGAGTGCTGAACATTGTAAATTAAGTCCATGTTGTTTATACATATTAGGTATTATGAGGAATTAATTTTTCAGCTTTGCATTTGTAAACAACTTTCTTGTGGTAGTCTAATGAATTTTTTCCAGGTAAATGTCCTTTTAAGATTAGGATTATACATACTTTGCATTATTTAATACTGTAAATCACATGCAGCTGCAGTGGAAATTGCTTTTTTTGTCTTCCATTGCAGTTTTAATATAAAATATAACAATTGAAGTCAAATGCAGCAGAATTATTTGATATGAAAACTGTCAAACATTGTGAATACAAAATGTGAACAGAGTTGTTCAAAGGAGATTGTCCTATTGGTAATTTGAAATGTATGATACAGTATCAATTTTCTATTTAACCTGTAAAACGGTAAACAAATAAAGCAATGGATATATTTTAATAAAATAGGAGTGAACCAGACAAAGTATGTTTCTGTTTTCAAGGACAATGCATTAAGTACATAAAGGTTCATGTTTGTTTGTTAATATTGGGTTGCAGTATAGTCAAGTTCAGTGATCCTTTATTTTTATACGACCGCAAAAAATTGCGGTCGTATTATGGTATGGCACTGTCGTCGGCGTCGTCGTCGTCGGCGTCGGCGTTCCTGTCTGTAGACAGGTTGGTTTCCGCATGATAACTTTTGTTCTAGTTTACCAATCCTTTTAATATTTTAGGACATTGAT
>JARWCS010234397.1:0-13554 GCA_034783895.1 Geukensia demissa
AACACTACACTGAAAACTAAAGCTGGAGTAACACGAACCCTACAAAAACCAGGGTGAGTTCAGGTGCTCCGGAAAGGGTAAGCAACTCCTGCTCCACTCGTGGCACCCGTCGTGTTACTCAGTAGTCTAAAGCCGGTGTATAGTCACAATCGATGTTAGTCACAACGGTATAGGAACAGATTTGTATTTTTTATTCCTGGAAATTTTTGTAAAGTATAAAGTGGTAAAATTCATGCAAGACAAGCTAACAATTGGGCTTGTGAATACCCTTAGCAAAGGCATCGACCAAGTGGTTTCTAAATACTGGCTCATAATTCAACTACTTTTTTTGTGAACGTGTATTACCTAGATTTAGCCTAGATTGTATTGTCAATGCTTTTAGGTCTTTTTCACAAAAAATAAAAATGGCTTTAATTATATGTTATAATTCAAACTACAGATACTGCATCTTTATCATAACAACGCTTACATGTACATGGTATATTTGGTTTACTTACTGAATGTTATGTTAATTTCATTTTGCAAAGAATGTTTCTCTTGGTACAGGTACAATAAACAATTTTCGGTAGAAATATAAATGTTATCAAATGTATGTTTGTAAGTAGTGCAGTTTGCATAAATCTGTACAAGGGGAGCAATTCTATCTTCGTAGTATTTTTAAATGCTTTAAAATTATATCTTTGGTTGTAAGCCTATGTTCGAAAAGATCTCAAATTTTGATGGAAATCACAAGATTTATTTTAGAACACTAAAAGGGTTGTTCGATGCGAGTTTCTTTTGCTTGTATAAGCAATGCACAATGATAATCTACACTATATTTGTAAACGGACACATACTTTGATAAGGGTTACATATGCATAATAAATTATAGATTGCATTTTTTATCCGGGATTGGGATTTAAGCATTCGTTATTCGTTGTTTATTTACAAAAATATTTTTAGCAACAACTGAAATGTGCTGGGTTTTCAGCAAAATATTTGATTTGCCTGAGCAAAGTAAGAAAAATATATTACAAAAGTTACGTACCAGGTTATCGAAGTACAAGAAAGGGGGTATCAGGTTTTTAAATCGACACGGCGACAATGTAATGAGATTAGGACGGAATATCCACTTGAACATAATTCAAATGATCTGACCAAAGGCATGATATTTAATTTATAATTTTGTACGGTTTTATATTTACCAAAAAGGAGCTTGACCTAATCCTTTGTTAATACGCTTCTATTTTATCTATGTTATGGGGTTGTTACTTTACTTAGGTGTATTGGCATTCGTGTTAACCGCGCTAACATTTAAAGAGTCCTAATCCTTATTTTATAAAGAAAATGCATTTTAAAGTTTAGGAATAGGAAATTGTAACTGGAATAATGCGCAAAATAGTTAATACCAAAACTATTTTTATTGTGAATATTCAAAAACTTCGTGTTAAATAACTTTGAAGTAATATAAGAAAAGGAATTATATTGTTATTATATTATTATATTATATAAGTTGCAAATACGGGTAAAACATTACAATGAACAGAAATTTCTGAAACATAATAGTGCAGAGCCAAGCCTACAAAAATCGATTTATTTTAAAGAAAAATGCTTTTGGAACATTAAAAGCTTAATAATTAACTTTGTATTGAAAACACATGAAAGAGGATGAATGCTTTATCCAGTTTTGAAATATTCGTGGTATTAACATGTTGTTTCAGCAATGAAGTGTTTACAATATACTTTTAAATTAATGTCATGAAAAAAATAAAGGTGCTTGCATGATATCTCAATATGAAGCCCAATGTCGCGACAGAGCATTATACTCCTTCCTTTTGAGAAGATCGATATGTATTCTCTCACTGTAGTGCTATTTGTGTCTGAAAACTATAAAATTGCAACAGTATAACAAAGAATAATTTAAGTTTGAACTTCCTTATTTTTGAAATCAACTTATACTGAGGTGTATGTTATGATATAAAGTAGGGAACTTTTCGTTATGCTTTTTTTCTCTGTAGATGTCAGAAATGTGAATAAACTTCTATTTATATATTTTATTTTCAGATTGTTCCAATGGTGTGGTTACATTTGCTACAGCAATTAACGGAAAATTTGAAAGTTTTAAAAAAGGTATTTTCTTATGTTTTTGTGTGCAATGATTAATATTTATTGCTGAGATCAAATTCAACATGAATTATTGCATTGTCTAACAATGCATGAACAAGTCAGTTCTATGGACGTTGGCAGCTGATCCTTACTTATAATAGTAAAAGCCTCAAAATATCTCGCTAGTGATTACGTCTGTTTTCTTCTTTAATTTTTGTCTGTTCCTAAACGTTCTGGTCAGCAAATTCTTTATCAACCATTGCGGTAGGATAACTCCTATCTGAATCAAAATTCCAACTGATATTGTCACTTAGTATAAACATACTTTGTTCGATATCGCCACTTTTCAGTTTTGGACCGACGTATGATAGGTCATACAAATATCCTTTTGCTCTGTTCTATAACACTACGAAAAGTCAGGACTGTTCACCAAGTCAGTGTGTCTTATTTTACTCTTTCATTTGATGGTTGTTATACTGAATGATTTTATCTAATATAGGTAATTGCTTCCATATTCTTCTCTCTGAAAACAGAAATGTATTTCCAATGTATAAAGACAAAACTTAATGCGATTTTCACCTGATAATTTATTATATGCATTTTGGTTTGACATTCATCTTCTTACGAACATTCTTTGTCAGCAAAGACCGCAATTTTCCAGGCTTTCGTCATAACATTCGATTATTATCCTTTATACTTTTATGAACTATTTTAAATGTTTGATCATTCATTGATATTAAATGAATTTTTCAGGCTTTGATCATACAATTCGATAAAATTACATCATTACAAAATGGTCAAACATAAGTACAGTTGGGGTCGAGATCGGTGACAGTGTGGAACAATTATGCTGGACAATTACCTTTGAAACGAATTAAAATATTCTGACCAGAGGCATGATATCGAACTTAAAATAGTTTATGGTTTTATTTTAATAAATCAAGCTTGTCCCGGTCTCTGGGTACGTTATTGGTGACATTTTAATAAAATTTCACCTGGGTGTATAAACATTTGTTTAACAAAATACTTACCCATTTGGAGCTCTTTCCTTTTTTTTTTATTTTTGAAAAAAATATTGTATTTTAAAATAGATTCAAAAATAAAAAAAAACAAACTGTTCTTTGATCGTGTATTCTGATATAACCTATCAGCATTATAAGTCGATTACAATATCTGGAATAACCTATCAGCATTATAAGCGGATTACAATACATAAACTGCAAACGCATAATAAAAAGCCTATATGAACAGAAATATTACAAAGTTGAAAGAGCATTACATGAAAACAATGATTATAAAAAACACAATGTTTTCCGTACAACAAAAGCTTTTATTTAAATCTGCACTAAAATCATATGACGGAGGATGGGGCTTCCTTCTATTTTCGAATATTTATCTTATCAAAGAAATGTTTCATCCATGCCATATATTGCAACTAAAGTCCATTAAAGTCTTTATAAAACAAGAAAGATATCATAAATGTCAAGGATTTTGGATGTCAACTTAAAAACTGCGGAAAAGCAAGACGTCTCAAGAAAAACTTGAATCTCCTTGCGTTGGAGAAGATCGAAAAATATTCTTTTTATATGTTCCTATTCTTTTGACCTGCAATATGGCTTCACTAAATTAGTCTTTCGTGTCATGCTAAACATGTAAACTTTGAATATGACGAATATTTAAGTTTTCGTTCTTAGTTTCTCGTTAGGAATCCAAGCTAAGCTTTTTAAATTTTGTTTTCTGAATTTTGTACAAAATATTACCCTGTTTTCCACTTTGTAGATTTCGAGAAATAATGACTACACATGTAAATTTTATTCATGTTTTATTTTATTTCCAGATCATGCAAGAATGCATTAGGTGTTATGACATTTGCAACAGAAATTTATGGCAAAAAGGAATGAAGGATATTGACTGGTACGTCTTTGGGCTAGCAACAATTTAGATTCAGAATGGATTGTTGAGCATCAAATGCAATTTATTCTTTGTGGGTAATGATTTAGGATATTGCTTACTGTACTTTGCAAAGTAAAAACAATACATAAAGAATGCATTGCATTATCCAGGACTTTGTTTCAGTTATCTTGGCATTGTCAACTGGTAACCTTTACTGTTTATGTAAAAAGATTTACAGTATCTTGTCAGTGATTACATTGTGGTTTCGCCGTTTTTGGTTTTGTTCGTTCCTATGCGTTCTGTATTATAGAGCCTATTTTAACATTCTTATACGGGTCCTTAAAACGTCAACAGAATTTACCCATCTCCAATAAATTATGACTTGCACGCGATATGACCTCACAATATTTTAGCACAAAATCGCGACGTCACAATGCATTTTGTGCACAACGTACGTATTTACAATGTTAGACTCAAAATAATTCATGTCAGCCATAAGTTTGTTTCTATTTCAACATGGGATGGAGTTGTTTTCACAAATTTTATCGTTGTGAAAAAAATAAACTTCACCCCAGGTTAAAATCATCAAAAAACTTATGGGTATCATAAATTATTTCTTAATTTTTCGTATGTTACTGCCGCATCATTCGTACTGGAACACAATGCCAAATAGTGCAGGAACCCTGTACATATTGTATAAGCCTATATTTCAAAACAGTTGTGTATATCGCCAGCAAAATTCAGTCTAACATGAGTATAAACAAATATCATTGGGCTCCGTTATAAAACTTTACTCTGTTTCATTATAAAAAGCTTACACTGTTTTTTCGAGTCAACGTGTCTTTATTTACTAATCCCTAATAATTGGGTAGTTGCTTCTATATTCTATAAAACAGAAAACAACATATCAGGAAAATTCGTATAGTTTTCTATATCATAAGCAGCAGCATGATCTCATTAAAAACTTATTTAAATATCAGATCTCATATAAAGACGACAAAAATAGACATGAGAATGATATTCTAAACTGGTTCAGACCCGTAAAGTTTGTGTTGTTAAACCGGTTCTATTACCCAAACATCATCATTCGTGTAGCATGGACATTTAGTGCACAGGAACATACCCAACAATATTAAAGGGAGGAACGAAAGAAAACCGAACGGCCAGGCAAAAAGGGAAAGTCGACAGACACGACAATACGAGCAAGCTTAAGACGAAACATGACTTATATACATAAACCAAAAACTAAATCTAAAAGCACAAATTATGAACAATGCGAATCCCACCAAAAACCTGAACCACAGAAGATTTGGTATAACAAATACTATTGCAATATCGATGTTCTTTGAACATTGTAGGTGGCAGCAGAAATGTAAGCATATCATCGGTAGAGGTTCCACGAGAGAGAAATAAAACTTAATGAGACGCTCTGAAGTACATGTATCGCTGACCTGGTAAAAATCGTAACATTAGTAAAAGTAAAAGAAAGAAACAATATGCATTTAAGTCAATTTGTCATCTTGTTGTATTAAACCTAGGTCATACACATATAAATTATCAGCAACATATCTTGCCGATCATGGTTTGCAGTCTTCGTCCATCTAAAATAGATTTCAATGTAATACCCAATTTCTATAAATTGAAAAAAATTACATGGCTTTTTGGACAGGGTGAACTATAATGGAAAAAAAACTTTTATTCAATATACTGTCTTTTTATTACACATATTAACAGTGCGCATTAGACTTCTATTTAATAAACTACATAATACATTTCTATTAAAGAGGTAGTTTACTATAAACTCTATAAGAGAGAAGTTAATTAAATTTTGAAAAGTAATTTCATAGTGCATTGAAAAATCTACAGAGTCAGGATAACGAAAATGATTTTTATATATTTTTAAAGATTCGTACAGCAGGCCTAGGGTGCTCATATTTTACCTTTATTAATATAAAGACATATTCTTCTGTTACAGAACATGCGACTTTTGAGGTTCTTTGATGATAGAAGATGTGCAGCCATTTTAAGCAACTAATTGAAAGAGATGACAATGGTGACCAGAAATCTTCGACACAGGCGTCAAATTTTAGTAAAATATAACTACTTTCCATATGAAAATATTCAAACTTCAAATGAAGTCGAGTTTGACTCAGTGATTTTGACTTCGAAATTAAATGGCATCAGACGTTTATTCCATATTTTAAAATGTTTAGATTAAACTTAATTTAATTCATTTGCATTAGAATAGAGTAATACTATTGTATTTGGAATTTGCGGCATCAATTTCAATATGATGGTTACAAATGTTCGTCTAGTGGCTTCGCTAACGCGTCCGCCAAAAAAAAATTGCTACAATCGAAGGGTCAATTGATGCCGACACATCTTCAAATACAATACAAATCCTAACTGACATAGACTGTACATATGATGGAAAAATCTAAAAGACTTAGCAACTGTTTCCCATTTGTAAGTTCACTTTAAAAGTTTAACTTTCATCTTCAAATGACAATTTTAAATTCGTGTTTAGATTAAAGATGACATTGGCTACAGTTGATTTGAAAACTATAAATGCAAAATTATTAAGACCAAATTATTATACACCATTACAAAACGTTGATATCATAAGTATAAAATTGCAATAACAAATCATAGTCAATGGGCAGACAACTCATAACAAATACTGTCTCCCTTTACATAATATTGTCTGCAAATGAAATGCCACCACTTCAGATTTTAGTTGAAAATAATACCATTGAAAGAGAGCTTTTTAAAAAAGAACTCACAAATTAACTTTGTTTTTCTTATACATAGCATTGTATACATATTTTTATCTATATATAAAAAATAATATTTAAAATTTACGTCTATCTGGATATTTTTGCAATATCATTTATTTACTAAACTAGCTATCAAATCGCTTAGGTACATTATTGTTCCGGCTAATTGCTTTGAGAATAACCAGGGCATGTATGACAAGTTTGAAATATATATTTATACATAAACAACTTTCAAATCATGTGAATCTTTACTAAATAAAGTAGGACAAGGCCTTGTATGTTTATTCAGCCAACATTTGTCTATTGAAGATGTTTCCACGAAGTCCTGGATGATTTCCGAAAATACTTTGATAGGAAACTGGGCCATTTATGACATCTGTCTGTCAATAATGAGTGAAGGCCCCAGTCCCCTCCTTGACGAGCGAAAATTCGGAGAAGCCCATATGAATTCTGCGAATTATGATAATCTCATCAACGTGCCAAATATTGAGTTCATTAACTCTAATAACTTTTACTTTCCAAATACGTAAAAATTCAATTACAGAGGAGAAATAATATGGTTAAACTACACAAATCTTTCAGTCTATTTATATCCTTTGCACCCAAGAAAATCTCTTATAAGCCAAATCAACCTTAAATATAATCACATATAAAGTTATATTTAGATTAACATATGGCCGTCTGTGTATATGATTTTCAGTACATTTTCATGATTTTACAGCATGGCTTAAAATGTTGCAACAATAAAAATGGATAGGTGTTTATATAACGACGTAAAGGACTTAACAGAAACTGTAAAAAACTGTGAAAAATGCATACTAATTAACTCAAAAGTACGATGCGCAAAATGTGACGGTCAGCAAAAGTTTAATGTTTTCCTAGTCTGTTTCGTAGTGTTGACGGTTGCACTAAATGCAATGTTACTGACTAATCAGATATCAAATTCCAAGAAAATAAAATCCTTACAGGACATTGTTGATTCGTTACAGGTCCAAACAGACAAAAAGACATCCGTTGGAAGCACAAAATATGATTTACATGTAAAAGATGAGGGGAGTATTAAGGTATGTTAATTAGTTAAGATGTGTAATATCAAATGAAACATTAATATATATTTAGTTTTTTAATAATGCAGGAAAATAAACTTCAATTTTGTTGGGTTTTTTCTTTTAGAATCAGTCCACACACATAAGCATCACTTTCACAGCTTTCAGATATGCATCACTATCAAAGCTCGAAAATATGCATAGGAATACTGCTAAAATTGCCGAAGAAATAATAGTAGCTTATTAACTTCATTTTAATAATAAATGAAATGCAAAAATACTGTCTACGTCCAAAACAGTCTCAAGCTTATATTAATTTGTCTGAAATACCAAGTGTTAAAAACTACAATGACAAATAGGTTATATTCTTCATTGTTAATAAATGCAGCGTGAACAAAACATTGGAATAGCATTAAATAAAACGCTATGCAACGAATGCATTTATCAATTTATTCGGGTGATTTTGAGTTCCTCACAAGGAGTGCAATACAATCCTTGTTGAGGAGCTTGGAAAGATCTCTAGCTTCCAACAGCTTTCACTTGGGATGCAGCAAGATCTCTTTTATCTCTTTTCGATATTAATCATTTTTACATAGAACTCATTGAATCAATATATTATTTATCAATGGAATAATAACACTTAAAAATAAACAAAACAAATTGTTGAAAACTAGAAACACCGAGATAAAAAGGTCTATGTGACAAATCGAAAACAGACATCGAGGTGTTTATTACTTAACGATATTAACAAAATTAAGAAATAAGTATTAAAAAATTTCACCATATTTTTATGTATGTACCAAATTCGAAATACTTGTTTTATTAAATTCATTTTATTTATTCTTGAATTTATGTTTGCAGCAACAAATGCTAAAGATAAATTTATAATTTTGCTTACAAAGGCATACATAAAAATGTTTCTAAAACTATCTTGACCATATGTATTTTTCCGTTGTTATAAAGACTATAATTAACTGGTATATCCTAAATTTTTGTTCATTTGTAATATTGTATCTAATGAAAAAATCATATGCCAATTAATTGTACATTGTAATTAATATTGATTGTTCAGCTCATTGTGGGCGTCTTGACTGACAATAAAAAATTTTGTTTTTGTTTTTTATTTTTTTTTTTTATTATTATTTTTTTTTTTTTGGTTAAATTTTTGTCATATAACTTCACCATTCATCTTTTAGTAAAACACGCACAACACTTAATATAACATGTCAATAATATTAGAATGCGTCTTGTTTTTTGCGTATAATTTAATAAAAAGAACCGAAATAAAGACTGTTGTTTATATAAATATAGACAGCCTTAGGACTCCTGTTTTGTAAAGGAGTTCGTTCGTTGATTTCAAGCCTTCGTTCCTTTTGTTTTCGTTTTATCTGTTAGTTTGTTTAGAATTTGTCTTAGCTCTTTAAACTGAGCACTTTTATTCTCAAACATGGGGATCTACACTGGAAATTGAAAAGTTGTTGAATGTAGAAAAACATTTCCTGTCGGTACCTTCAACCTACATTTCCCCATTTTTTAATAATATTTATTAGGTATTTCTTACCGCAATGTGCTAATTATAATTTCTTTGGAATTGACGTAAGAATATTTTCTGCTCATTTCTAACAAAGAATATTTTCGATATCAGCATTTGGAAACACGCATAAGTCAAATGATTCATGTTCTTGGACATTTAAAGTAAATGACCTGGGGGATGAAATCAAAAGCTATTTGCTACTTGGACAATATAAATATTTATTTATTTTTATAATTTAAATAAAGGAATTATATTGACTTACATTAAACAACAATATATGTAAAATATACTTTTTAAAGCTTCTTTGATTTAAATCAAGTAACTTTTGAATGATAATAATAGAATACCACAGTGAAAAATGAAAGACATCCGATAATAATTGTCCCCTTACTCCAATTAAATATTTCGTGATTTCTTCAAACTAATAGCAAAGGCATTTCCAAAGTTATAATAGTTGTTGATAGCTGTTGATATATTTGTTTTGATAAATTTATAAATTAAGCATTTAATGAATTCATACCTAGATGTAATTTATAATCGCAACTTTCATATAAGGCCACTCCAAATTTATTTCTAGCACTTAAGATTTTTAGTGATAAAAATAGGCGCGAGCGAGCGATATTTTCGATTTTAATTTTTTTTCTTTCAATGGCAAAATATTGAAGCGTAACCTCAAAAACTGGTGCGAACACAATAGTTTAAAGTTTTTTCCTTTTTTTTTGGATTTTTAAGGGCGAGCGGGCAAATTTTGATTTTCTATATATATTGGAAAAACGATGAAAATATCTAAAAAATGGGAAAACAATGGAGCGAGAAAAGTTTTTTTGAAATTTTGAACCCATAATATGAGGAGAGGAGCGAATCCGAAGAACTATAACTTAATTTGGAGTGGCCTTATAAATAAATTTGGTCCACGGCCCTGTACAATGTTGATTTGTCACAACTGGAAAGACAATGATTTTTTATCTTCAAAAAGTTTCAAATTTCCAGACTCTGTCAAAAGGAATTCGAAGACACCAATGGGGCAGAGAGAAATTATTAAAATCATTAGGTCGAAAGACAGACAAGACCATGGCCAAAAAACGAAATCCAAAAATAGAACACACTACACTACACTGAAAACTATAAGCTACTCACTAACCTACCACAGCAAATTTTCATATTTGAAATACAAAAACAAAGTGACTGCACACTTAAACAAAAAAAGGTTTATCGCCTCCCCTCCTTTATACATTTATTGTAAATTTATTTTAGAGAAACTGTGTAGAATTTGCCTTAAATACCGAAATAAATACAACATTACCAATGTTAAATAAATATGGAAAATTTAGGTATGCTATATGTACATTTCAACGAGTAACCTCTCATCAGTAGCATTAGAACCAAAACATAGGTAGTCAAAGATTCAAATATTGCAGAAGAAGCACAAACATGATCTTTCAAACTACTGTCATATTATACTGCATCCTTCTACTGATATTAAACTAAATAAAAATCATTTAAAAAGACACATAAATATGTCAAGGAGACTGCAACACATTTCAACAAGACAAAATAAAGCCGTTTCCACCACGCCTTTTACACACCTTATGGCAGGCTCCTTAATATTTGATAATAAATCTTGGCTCACTTTGGTGAATTTAATCAGCATAAACGTTTATCAAGGAGTTACCAAAACATATGAAAGCTGAGATGGTAAAATAGTAGAAGTATTCATATACCCCCAATATTAAAAAAAATTATGTGTTAATGTTAATTGGGAGGCGAGATATCTAAATGTAAATAATATAACAATTAAAGTTATGCATATATAATGGCAGGAAGACAATCCAATGATCTAGTCCAGTATAGAATACACATGTGAGAGATCAAATGTGCATAGTCCAAAGAAACAAGACACATTTGAAACAAACTAAATTATAAAACGAAAATAAAAGGAACAAAGGCTTGGAATCCACGAACTCCTTTACAAAACAGGAGTGGGATCAGGGGTAAGCATCCCCTGTCTTGGCACAACGCCCGTCGCGGAATCCTTAAACTCTAATCCGGGTTAACGTCAAGAGTCCTTACAGGGACAAGCAATCTATCTCCAAAAGTACTTAAACAATAATATTATTAAAATCAAAAACAGAAAAATGACAAATACTTCATGGTATGTTTAAGAAAACCCATAAGATAAGAAATAAAAATTATTCATTTTAGAAAACAACATAATATTTTTTAAACCTCGTTTAAAGAAAGTTTCCTCGAGACGAATTTATTTTTAGATCCTTTTATGATCGCACATGAAAATTAAAAGTCAATTTTATTTCACATAGAACAATAATATCTTCAGGTACCATCATCTGTAGCGAACGATGGCGCATATGAATTCAACGATAGATCTTTAATCAACATAGAATCAAGAGTAAAGAGACGAGCTAGAAGACAGAAAAGACAGAAAAAGAAAAGAAAGGTAAGCGTTTACTAATATATTTACAACAGTTTCATAGCTCTGATCTTTTCGAAGCAAACACGAAGATATTAATGTCAAATAATTTTTGGTCGAAATCTACAATTAGCAAAGAAACTCACCATCGCAGTCGTCCCTTTCCTGATGCAATGGTTTTATCACATTATTCATCAGAGGGACTTCCTGATCATTTCTGATTAATCAAATTTCTCAGAAGTGTAACAGGACTTCCTAAATCTTTGTTTATGTACTTTAAAAATTAGTTTTAATTAATTTTATAAATTTACTTTAGAAAATGCTTTTAAAAATAATAATAACAATTATGCTCATAAATTACACAGAAATGAATTACATTATTAGTGGTTTATGTTAGGAACAAATTATTTAAAATACATTAGCTTGTGTATATGTGAACTTTTAGATAAGGGACAATATGGTTGAATTCTGATTAGCGTTACGATATTTGATAGAACAAAATCCTACAATTAATAATTCTAAAATTCCACAGAAATTACGTAACAATTATAGTAATATTAAAAATATCTTTACCTGAGGTCATTTCAGATTATGATTCTAACCAATGTATAGCTAAAAAGATTCCAAAATGATATCACTACTAAGGAAAGAATATATATTGGCTACACATCGATGTAACGTACCAATAAATATTCTTTTATGCTTTTATAAAATACTGGTTTTAATATTTAAAAGAAAAAAGAATATATGCCAGAAAGACAGGACCTGAAACTCGCACCAATTTATGACAAAAATTGAAAAGACAAATTAACTGCATGTAAAGCACGTTCTGGGTTTACCTTCATCAGACACGCAAGGGCCAAAAAAGGGAAGATCAGTCTCTAGTTATATTCATACACCAAAGGAAAAATACAGTTATTGACGTAATGAACGATTAAAGCCCAAATTGCAAAGTTCGAAAGATGTAAACCACATGTTCCCAACATACATTCCAGTAACCGAAAATAAATAAAAGCATATTTTGCCATATAATAATAAATATGTTTAAGACAAAAGTGGGTGACATGTGTGGAGAATGCCACGCTCCATGCACGTCAGAAATCTCATATGTAGATTTCAAAAAAAGAAGGGGAAGACTGATGCCGCTACAAAAGGCTAAAATTTTCCGGTGGCATTAAACAGTCGTTGTCATGTTCTGTCACATCAAAACTCTTACTTTCGATAATTTTGAATATTGTTGAACTTGTTCACGTTTTAAATATGCACAAAATATTTTCCCCTGGACGTTAGGCGATCAGTAATCAGCGACGAACAATATAAAAAAAACGGCTGCCCTATTTTTAAAATTCGAAAGAAATTATATGAAAGTGAAACATTTTCCTTTGATTATAATTATACAAGGCATGAATGAAAGTTTTCAAAATATCTGCCGATTTTGACATGAAAAATATCACTTTTAAAAATGTTTTTCACTTAGAGACTATGATACCTAACAGCAATTTAAAAAAAACAACTTCAAATATAGCCCAAGATTTGAAGAACTTCCATATTGCCAAAATTTGCTGAAATGTGCTTAACAACTATATTCTTGTAATCAAATATTTATTATATTGTGATGATAATTAAGGCCATTATAATAACATTTTTCTTGAGTTTCTTTTCGTGTCAATTAAATTTTTCCCGAGACACATTTTCGTACTGACACTTATTACACCATTAAATAACGCACTTAGTCCCTGCCGTCGGATTTGACTTCCCATTTCGATTTGTTTGTATTTTAGTGCTTCTTTT
>JARWCS010234507.1:5296-13553 GCA_034783895.1 Geukensia demissa
TTCTATATAAGGAAAACATCTTCACATTGCATAATTGCTTACTAGTGTTGAGGGATAGTCCTAATGTGTTTAAATTGCCATTTATAACACTTCTGTCTGTTTTCATAGTCTCAAGTATCTTGAACATAAAGGCACAAAAAAGAATATAATTGTTCAGAATGAAAACATTTTGGGTTGTGGCGTTTAGTGAAGAATTCTTAGTGGAAAGATAAAAAACCTCTTAGTAAAAAAAAACCATACTAATCCGTGATAAACAAAATCATAGTCTAGAAAGGCCAGACAAACACGGAATAAACATCCATAGTCTAAAAAGAGTGGACAAACTCGATATTCACCAGTCCATGCTTGTCTGAGATAAAATTTATCAAATAATGTTTTACAGAAATACAATGCGAATGCTACTAATGAGAGGTTACTCCTGGAAATGTACATATAGCAGAGCAAAATTCACCATATTTATTCAATATTGATAGCCTCGTATTTTGAAACTACTGGGAGGATGCTTTCTGGTGGACCAAAGGTCCCAAATGGTTATCAACGGATCAGTTGTCAGACTCATTCGACATGAAATTGATCAAATAATGTTTTACAGAAATATGTGGCATTTGTTTAAATTCTAAAGCACTAAAAATACGTGACCTATAAGTTGTCCATTAGGCTTGATTTGGCTTACTATTTTGATTTTCTTTGATTTGATTACTTCTTTTAATATGATAATAATGCAACTGATTAGAGGTTTCTCCTTAAAGTACAAAGAACACCTGAACTCACCCGCGTTTTTGTAGGGTTCTTGTCGCTTTAGCTTAAGTTTTCACTATTGTGTCTTCTGATTTACCGATTTCTGTCTGTCCAAGCTGTAAAAACCCTTCAATAAAATGTGATGAGATTCTAATGTAGCAATAATGGACAAAATAAGTGTACAAGGATTAGGTTGACGTATTTGCGGCATTTATTCCATATCCTTTATTTTTACAATTCATTAAAAGTATGTCTTTTTAAGTGCTTTGTGGAGGCAGAAAAAAAAACGTTTCCCTTGTTTTCCTTCTTGTTTATTTAAATCGTGATCTTCTTTTTGGAAAATATTGCATAAACAAGGCTTGAAAGTAGCTGTACTATATTTTGTTCAGTTTTGGCTTGTGTGCATTTATTTTGGCATTGTCTGGAAATGTAGGATTTTAATTTGGACTAACATGGCTTTTGTCCCTAGCGGTCCTGATGAAGTAAATCCAGAAAAGTGCTTCGCGTGCATATGAATTAGTTAAAAATTTAAATAAGAAATAGGTTGCCGTCTTTCCGGAATTTATTTCATATCCTTTATTTTTATAATGTAAAACAAGAAACACTTATACATGATTCACGTTTCAGAATGGTATCTAGCATCCCTACTTTTGTAAACTTAATTTTTTTATACGATTTGGAACAAAATTTGATATTCTGGCATAGACAGCTTTACTCGTAAACCCTGCTATAACAACCTTTATATTTAAAGCTTGGTAGTAAAATTCTAACACCATTTACTAGTTTAATTAGGTTATATAGAGTTTAACATTTTCTTATTGCTTGAAAAGTTCGTAATAAAATAGAATTATTTTAATATGGATAATACGATTGCTTATACAACCCTGTAAAGGGCCAAAATTGGTTCCGGATGAAAACTGTTGCCCTTATAAATGATTCTAATCCTTGAAATGTGTATATAGCATACGAAAATTCTCCATACTTATTTAACATTGGTAATTTTGTATTTTGATACTTTTTTCTTAATAAATAAGTCCAGATGTAAGACTAATCGGGCATGAGTTTTAACCCATATTATTTTACAGAAATTCCGAATAATAAACTCCTAGAAATAACGAAAAAGTTTCCATTCCCTGTATTTGACATGGAAGATGTCCTTATAGCTCAATTTGGCTGCCTATTTCGATTTGTTTGGGAACATTATTTTCAAAATGTTTGATCATCATTCATTTATTAATACTACTGACTAGAGTATGGTTACTTATTTTTTTATAAAGCACATACGGCACTGCCAAAAAAGCCATATTTACTCAATATTGACAGGCCTTTAATAAGCAATTCCGACTGAATCCTCAACTGCACAAATTGTCTCAGTCACATCCGGTACCAGTAAAAGCACAGCCACTCGAATCTCCGTTCCATCTGAATAGATAAAACCAAATTGTCTCTAATAAATGTTATGCTCAGCTGTCAATTACTTTTGGAGTGTCAAAACTTGTGACGTTTCGAACGAACAAGTACATCCTATTCAGGTTCCTGGTATTTAGTGAATAGTTATGACATTTTCCCCTTGTATACCATTTAACTTTATACACTCTTTTTTCATATAATATCTAGTTTTTCATACATTTTTGCAATAAATACTACTTAACATGACAAAGTTGAAATCCACATTTTGAGACTCTTGGTTTAATAAAACCAGTTGAAAAATATATTGACAGTATTTTGTTTGATTTGACAATAAAGTCTATTGGCAGACAATGGGTATTCGCATGGCTCATTGCAAATCTATTTAAAAAACAATAGAAAAAGTCAGAAAAAACTTCAAAATAGGATTTGTTTAAGTTTCAAATGATGCTTTAATATGAATACTTTGTACATGTATCACAATCGGTATAATATGAACCATGAAATCTCAGGCAATCAACAAATAGACGTATACCTGGAGGGACGTTGAGCAACCGCTGTTTGTGAAGAATACCCAGGAACAGCACCAATATCACTTCAATTTGACTCATACGGGCCATGTGTTATCTATAATTCATTTACTCCTTACGTTCTCCACACAAAATATAATTTCATTCGGTTGATTTTTTAAATAGCCTTAAATTAATTTCTTTATAGGGGACTTTGGTTTTTTCCTTATTGAGACAGTTTCGCACCAGTATCAATCAGCTCGATGTGGGCACATTACATTCAAAAGTTTTTGTCTTGCTTTGAGATATTTTTTAATTTTGTAAGAATTTTTTATTTAAACTTTACAGTTTAAGATAATATATTATAACATTGTATTAGATGGTGCTTGGAGTAGAAAATAAAGAAAACGTTGGCTCTGACTTGTGGTTTGTTCTATTCATGGTTTTGATTCTGTCCCGTCATAAATGTATAAGATGAGTTCTCGAAAACATTATGATGTTGTTGTCTATTAAGGAATGAATATTTGAAATTCACAACCAAATAAAAACAAGGCCTAGTCTTATTCATTCAGAAAAATGCATATCAAGTGAAACTTTCTGATAACTAGTCTTCAATACATAACGAGTAACCGCGACTAGGTCACATTTTTTTAAAGCCGTCACCATTCTTAGCTACTTAAAACTTATTCAATTCTGGCTATTAGACCGAGCAATGATTTATGAATACATGAAGAATGAAACGCTTTTACCCAATTGTAGTTAATTAAAGACTGATTAGCTGTGGTATTATATTAATTATGGCTCTCAGCTTTAAGATAAATTGCATAACTTTGATAACAAAGACTATAAAGGGTCTGATAAAGGAAAAGCACTTTAAACGCAATACAATTTGCCTCTTGAGCTCAAACTTTTTCTGCAATTAGGAAAAATATCATGTGAAATTACCCTACAAGAGTACATTAGATGATTACTGGCAACCAATGATTGAGCAAGAGAAGATAATGATAAAAAGATAATAACAAGAGCGATTGTCAATACCATAATTGGTTATAGGCTTTCGAAGATTTTTTTTTCTGTTGTTGACAAGAAAATAGAAAATCAATAAAAGAAACAAATAAGAAAAAAATGATGATACAAGATACCAAAATGAATATAAGGTAACAATAAAAACGTTGATAAGAATTTTTTCTTTCTATTGAAAAATGGCATCTTTTGATAACTAAATATAAGAAACCGATCAACGAATTGTTAAAACTAATATAACGGAAGCAGAGATTGCCCAGTTATTTGATTCCACAAATAAATAACTAACTAACAATTACAATGAACACAAAAGCCATTGAAATTTAAATTTTAAAGGCAGCAAGTGGTTCTTGATAGTTGATAAGAAAACGACAGATATGGAACAACTGCTTAGTCATCAAGGGGGTAAATTAGTTCTACAGAAAATTTAACCAGAACAGATCGGGTCAAACAAAACATCTGTTGTCCACGGACCCAGTCAATAACTGTATACTGTTATTTGTGGACAAGTTATAAAAATTGCTGAGATATTTTCATAAAAGAATTCGAAAAGCCAATGGGCATTATTGAAATCAACGTATCTATGGCACGCCAAAAGCACAAAAATGAGATAATATACCATTATCTCAGATAATACTATCTTATCTGAATTTTTGTGGTATTGGCGCACATTATCTGGCATAAATAGATTAAGTAGATATAAATATTTTACACATAGGTCTCTATGAATTAATCGGATAATAACGTCTTATCTGCAGATATTGCGTTACCTGTCAGATAATAATAAATGTAAATCTAACAGCCAATCAGACATGATCTTACAAAATAGAAAAGTGGAAGTAAACAATG
The DNA here is from genome assembly GCA_034783895.1 of Geukensia demissa. NCBI lineage: Eukaryota > Metazoa > Mollusca > Bivalvia > Mytilida > Mytilidae > Geukensia > Geukensia demissa. Next base: position 9,823 of record JARWCS010234507.1, read on the forward strand.
GAAACAACGTTTGCGTTATCGATAGTTAACTGTCGGGTCTAATACTAGCTTGGGTTCCCGGTCCAGCTTGCATTCTCGTCTACTGCCGATAGTCAGTGAGCCAGGACTCCAGACTAGTCTAATAAAGCAGTCGTGAGAGTTGCCGGGTCATGAGAATTACAAGCCCGGTGGAAACAAGTTATTATCTAATCGGTGTACGGAAATAAATGTTATTGTTGTGAACGATGTGGCAGTTGACTTTTTTCTGATTAAATCGATTTTGGATAATTCTATTGAGAGTGGAGAAGGAATATTTTAATAAAAAGCTGGTCTTTAGACATAAGGGATGGATAAAATGTTTTTGTCAGTCTGACATGACTTTATAATTTTTTCTGTATAAAATTAAAAATTAAAGGTTTAGGATTCTCTTTGTCTGCATATAAATAAACACATATTTTTGTAAACTTGGAAAATAATAATTGATAATCCTCAACTAAACAGAATTAATATTTACTCACCTCCCCTTGTTGCATTGTAAATAACCTATGACAAAGTCCGCCAACATATTTTTTATTTCTGTTTTATGGGATCGACCGAGTTTATTATTTTTGAGAAGATGAAATAAAAAATAAAAGTGGTCATCAATTTTATTTTTATGCCCTATCCTATTTTTTTCCACTTATCACAAGTGAAATTTTGTTCATTATCAATGATAAAAATTTCAAAAGGTGTAATTTTTTTTTAATATAACCCTAGATTATTACATATTACATAAATAAATGAGAATATAATTTTATTTTTTTATTTTAATAGATTCTCTCATAGCTGTTATTGTACTTTTGTGGACAGACTATATGTAATAATGTCATTCTGAGCTATCTTAATGATAAATAAAGTAAAATTATGCCCAGGCAGGCAATTCTCATGGCTAATATTGTAGTCCTCTGTACCATCCATACATAATAATGACATTCTATGTTACCCTGAAGTAAAATTATGTCCACACTGGCAATTCTCATGGCTTGTATTATACTTCTGTGCACCGTCCATACATAATTATGACATTCTATGGTATCCTGATGATAAACAAAGTAAAATTATGTCCAGACTGGCAATTCTTATGACTGGTATTTTAGTTCTACGGACCGTCCATGTACAATTATGACATTCTATGGTACACTTATGATAAATAGGGTAAAATTGTCTCTAGACTGGCAATTATCATGGCTGGTATTGTACTTCTATGCACCATCCATACATTATTATGACATTCTTTGGTACCCTGATGATAAATAAAGTAAAATTATGTCCAGACTGGCAATTCTCATGGCTGGTATTGTACTTCTGTGGACCACCCATACATAATTATGACATTTTATGGTACACTGATGATAAATAAAAGTAAAATTATGTCCAGACTGGCAATTTTCATGGCTAATATTGTAGTTCTCTGGACCATCCATACATAAATATGACATATTATGGTACCCTGGTGATAAATAAAGTATAATTATCTCTAGACTGGCATTTCTTATGACTGGTATTTAAGTTCTGTTGATCGTTCATGTATAATTATGACATTCTATGGTACCCTGATGATAAATTTATTAAAACTATGTCCAGACTGGCAATTCTCAAGGCTTGTATTTTAGTTCTGTGGACTGTCTAATAAATATATTAATTATCATTTTAATTATTGTTTGGTTAATTATAAAAAACACAAACTAAAACTCTCCACAAAACATATATCTAAAAATGCGCGCACACACACACAGTCACACAAATGCACATTTTTTTAGAAAAGTCAGTAAACACTCATCTACCATCGTTTACTTAGAAATATCAATTCAGGAATTGCCATGATTACCTTTATTTATAGTTTTGGGATCAGTCTAATTGACCACTTTTATTTAGTGAGGTTGGTGTGTCTGATATATTTTCAATCAAATGGAGGATCCAGACGTTCGCCCATGGCCACCCCATTTTAGCTAGAAAAATTAAAAACATTTCGCCCCAACTCCAAATCCTGGATCCTCCACAACTGTTTATAGCAAAATAAGGTGGAAGTTGAAAAAAGTTAAAGATTTCGCTCGGTAAAAGATTAGCGTCTAATGTCTGTAAACATTGCTTCATTGAATGCAGTACTTTTATTTTAATATTTTATTACACGACTCACTGGGTTCTATTTCTTGACAAAAAACTGGGAATAAATTAATAAAATATTCATAAGATAAAGGTTTGGAACTTCCAAAAAGCCATTTTACGGAGTAAAATATACAGACAGTATTAAAAAGGATTACGCATATTATTATTATTTTTATTATTATAGTATGAGACAAGCAATTTTAAATAAAATCATTGTCATAATTAACAGTGATAAACATTTCATGGAATGGATATAATGTTTAGAATTATTGTCTTGGATCAGTTTTTGTACATGCTAACATTGTTTCTTTGTTTCATTAAGACCGCAATTCAGTTCCTTAGCCAATGAAATTGCTTGTAACATGCTACGGAAGTTGCGTAGTGGGCAACATAACTGTTACCTACGGATCAGAATTCCAGAATAGATAGATTGTCACCAGATAAATCAGATAAGATTCTATTATCTCCAGATAAGAATAAATTATTTATGTTATTCATAGAGACCTATGTTAATATTATTTCTATATCTAATTATCTGGACATAATTATAAATGATGTCAGATAATGTGCGCCATGAGCACAAAAATTCAGATAAGATGCCATTATCTGAGATAATGGTATCTTATCTGAATATTTCTGCTTTTGGCGTGCCATACATATTATCAACAAATTAATTTTCTGAACGTATACTGAGGCTACATTTAAACAAGTCTGACAATAACTTTATTGAAATACATCAAAACTTTTAGAATTTTAAAATTAAGGATTGTCACTAAAATAAAGTTCTTTTTAGGGTAGTGAAGACTTAATAAGAAATAATAGGGCTGCTGTTGAAAAATAATAAAAACTAGGAAAATAAGGGTCCGCTTGAAAGCCTGTATTATATATACCAGGTGTTTTAATATTTTCAAGAACAATACTGTCTGTTTACTGAATATATGACTTTTGCATAATAAACTGTCAATAGAAACATTATTTATTCAGTCGTTCTTTTCTATAATACCCCTTTGAGGTGTAAACCAATTTGCAACGAAGATCTTAATTCATTGCAATATAACCCTCTGTCAGATTAAGCATTCAGGTGTCGATTCCTAAGATTGCCAAGTTAGAAGCAATGAACAAATCGGAACAAAAGACAAATGTAGCTTTGAATAATGGAGCCATGCTTTAGGGTTTATTTTCAATTTTCAGTAAAACTTACAATTTAATTTAAATTTCAATTACAAAGGAAAAGAAAACAAAACGTTTATTAAGTCTAGTGTAGAATACCTGTGAGAGATCAATTATTACAAATATTATAAGTTTTGATCCCATAATGACCGTAGTATGCTTGTTTCCCACTTTTCGATTATGCAATGGCAAATATGCAAATTAGGATAGAAATGTATTTATATATAGAACAATAAATAACATATAAAATAGGAGATGTGGCATGCTTGTCCATGAGACAGTCACCCACCAAATGACAGTAGAATTGAACATCTTCAGGTCCCATTACGGCCTTCAACAATGAACCAGAGTCCATACATGTACCATAACGGAAGCTGTAAAAGGCCACGAAATACAAAATGTGAAACTATACATAAAACACGACAATCGACCTAATC
>JARWCS010234618.1:0-13552 GCA_034783895.1 Geukensia demissa
TCAAACTGACTAATCATAAGAGTCAAATTGACTAATCATAAGAGTCAAATTGACAAATCAGAATGGTCAAGCTGATGAAATGAATAGTCATATTGATGTTTTGACTATCCTTTTATATAGATTTGACTTTGTAGGCAGTCGATTTGACTAGTTTGGGCTTTCAGTGTATGTATGCATAACATGCATATGTATGCAAAAATCCGTGAAATCTAAAATGCCACTATATTTTAAAGATCAATCTGTACCTATCATTTGTTACACTTATACCACACCTATTGCAACCAAGATTTTCAACTACAAACACGTGTTGAAGAATCTGAGCATCGACGACTACAATTCTTAACTCCCGGGCTGCGCTTGTGCAAGTTCCCCATTCAAATATAATCCTGCTGACGACCCAACATTGCAGAAAACATATCTCTACTTAATGTGTTTGCTAAAGGGCAAGAATTCCGTGAGCCTCAATCCATAAACTGGAAATTCAATTTTAAGATCCTTATGGATTTTGTCGAGGATTATGCCAGATAATGGGCGAAAGGCGACGGGGAGAAACTAGATACCCTTTCAAAATGGGTGAAGGCTGTAAGGTTGTTAATACAAAATACAAAAATACCAATGTTGAGTAAATACGGGGAATGTGGTATGCTATATGTACATTTCAAGAAGTAGCCTCTCATCAGTAGCATTAGAACCAAAACATAGGAAAACTAAGGTTCAAACATAGCAAAAGAAACACTCAAATCCAAACAAATCGAAATGGGAAGCCAAATCCGACAGCAGGGACCAACTACTTAGAGTAAAACTTTTCGAGCCCTTTCTGTATTTTCAATACTTTAGAATTTCAAAACATTGTTTGATAAATTTCATGTCAGACAAGTCTGACAACTGGTCTGCTAAATACCTTCGGGGACATGATCAACAAGCAGAGGTATCGGCCATCCGAATTCACAAGTTGGGAAGATCTATGAATATAAAAGCTAAATTGGTCTTTAAAGATCCGAGAGTTACCAGACATCTCTCTAAACTACATGACACATGTGTTGTCGTGCCTGCTGGCAGAGCTACTAACATTTTTTAATTTTTTTATTTTGTAAATCACATTTTATAGACTGCATGATAAAGGAATTGAGTGTTGACAATTTATTTGGCAAACCTACATATAACCCGGCGACACTTGCCTAAGAAGATGATCCAAATTTTAACAAAACAGCAGACTTTATATATACGCTAAAAAGTGGCGTATTTAAACGAGTTTAATGGCTATACAAAACCGAACAATTAACTCACGCTAAGAGTTGTTCAGTGCCTTATTTGATGATATGCTATCGGGGACTTTCTGAAATCTGAATACCCGATAAACTCCAGAAAGGTATGTTTCGTATTTATTAAAAACCTTTGGTATATCACAAAGGGAATTTCCCAATTGGTTTACTATTGCTTAACATTGGTCGTCTTGGTAATGATGGGGTTGAAGGTTTCAATTAAGAGAAAACCGTATAAGGCCTTCTAAAAAAATTAACCTAATTGCTTCTGTTGTATCATAGAAACTTGAAACTATATCCTATGACACAACCGTCTAAAACGTACATTTTACATGTTGACCTAAGGTCTTTAATAACGGACACATAACCACAACCTAACGCAAACTGTAAAAGGCCCTAAAATAAAATTTGATGAAATTCAAATGTAACAACTATCGGCTAATAAGTATACAATGTAAAACAAGTAACACTTAAACTCCAAAACAAAGACATCCACTGAGTTACAGGTCGGAGACTTGAGACAGCACATAAAGTATGTGGCGGTGTTGAATATTATTATGCAATCCTCGCCTTACCTGAAATAGTGATGTGACAAAGCAGCAAAAAACTAAACTTTAAAAACAAATTGCATTAGAATTGATTTTTGAGATTGATGTATATTACGCAGGCAATTACAAGTAATAGAAGAGACAACAAGAAGTACCGACCTAGACGCCGTTTCTGGCAGCTAGTTCAAAACTAGAACAGAAATGATGACAGACCTGGTTCTCTTAAGCTAAAACAACAATCAAAACACGTCCGGCTGCATTAAGTGTAAAAATGTCATTAATAGCTAAAGAAAACGAGGTATTGTACAAATGCCAAAACAAGTATCGACACATGGAGGACAGAAATGTAACAAAATTTTGACAAAAAACAGTTTGATGTAAATTATTGAGCAGATTCCAGTGAAGACAATCTTTAAAGATCCTAATACAATTTAAATAAAGATAACTTTTATCTATATGTTTATAAAGTAACTGTTAAGCCCCTTTAGGTTATATTTATGAAACTTTTAATTTACCAGCTTTATTTACCATATTTCCACATTTATTTTCAATTTTCTGAAGGTGCATGCGCAACCAAACTTTAAATTGTTTCTTCCTTGACGGGGACTTCCCTTTAGCTCCTTAATACCGTGTACATATTTCTCAACTTGTCCGTTTTGCCCCTGTATGCAGTGATGTTTTAGATTTGTATGAACGTTATCTTTGTAATACCTCGATGGTGTAATGGTTAGCGTGCTTGTCTCCAATGCGGAAGGTCGTGGGTTCAAACCCCGGTCGGGTCAAACCAAATACATTAAAATAGGTATTTGCTCCGCTAAGCACGCAGCATTTATTGGTTCATTGTTGAAGGCCATAATGGGACCTGTAGAAGTTAACATTCTACTGTCACTTGGTGGATGGCTGTCTCATGAACAATCATGCCACATTTCCTATTTTTATATTTAAAAGTAAGGGCAAGAGATAGGTCAAGGATTTCGTTACCATAAATAAGTTAAAACATTTACAAATTTACATCATAAAAATATGGATAGAATTAAGTGTTGTTTCATCTGCTGAAAATTGATAAAATTGATAAAAAAAACGGAATGTGGAAAATAAAGCCCTTTAATTTAAACACAACCCATTTTGGGCTTGTAGGTTATTTGTATTGCTATCTTTATAACACTATTTAAAGATCTTTACATATTGTCTTCTTTTGGTATATACATTGACTCTCTGCTCAATATTTAACATCAAAACTAGTTTTCAGTTCTTGTTTTATTAAATTTTTGTCTTATGTTTTTAATTTGGCATTTGCACAATACCTGATTTTCTGTTTTCGTGTTTTGATTTGATGTCTTAGCTTAACAGAACGAGATTTCTTATCAACTGTGTTTGAATTTTAAACTTACTGTCAGAAACAGTGTGTACGTTTTCGAGGTCGGTACATCTTTTATTTGTTGTTGTCTCCGTAGTATGTATCGAACTTCAAAAGCTAAATCTTATGCAGTTGGTTTTTGTCACACCACTGCCCCAGGTTAGGAGGGGGACTGAGTACTCATAAATATGTTTAACTTATCTGTCCGACAGTTATGACATTTGAATATCATCACATTTTATATTTTTGGGGCTTTTTACAGCTTGCAACAATATTGAATTATCGTGCAACAATTGTCGAGTAACTTTCAGTAAGCTGACCAACTTCAAAATAAACAGGTTTTCAACAAACTTGCACGTCAAACGGCATAAATAAAGACCGATATATGACATTTAATTCACGTACGTTAATTAAATTAGCATTTTTGTTGTTGTTTTTGAGACGTGATGAAAATTATATCCTATATGACCTGAAAAATCATGACATCAAAAGTAAACAATGCGCAATTCAAAATACAGGGACCAGACGCATACTTATGACCTTGACCAATTTTTTTTTGTTTGCTTTTCCTTTGCAAAATATATTTGTGCCCGAATTTTGACCGGACCCCTACCTCTTACCTCTAAACAGGGATGTAACTTCACAGATTCAAGAAATTCACCAGCTAGCTGCAAGAGCTCGTACAATGAAAAGGATGGCGTACCATACCTTCCTATGTGCGTCTCTTTGTTAAAAAGTTACTCTCAACGATCCTTGAAAATGTTTTGTTTGTGTAGGGGTGAGAAATTTTGCCCGTACAACTTACCGTATAAGGATCATTATTACGACCTATTTTCAAGGATCTTGCTGCCTAGCCCACGGATGCATCTAGAAAGGTTTCGACCTGCATCGGAGAAAACGAATGACCTATTTCTATACCAAATCTAGAATTTTAGAAAACCAAAATAGTAGAAATTGACTGTCATTTAGATGCAAAATGTGAATCAGTAAAATGTTTGCAGATTGCATTTAGCAGGCTTAGTATGCCTTTTAGGATTACCCAGTTCATCAAGCTCAGGAATATGATGTTTTAAATAAATTACAAATTTTCGCGAGTTTTCTGTTGTTTTAGGGTTTTCCATAAAAATTAAGAGATGTGCCATGATTGTGCATGAGACAGTCATCCACCAGATGACAGTCGAAATTTTAATTCCTACAGGTCCCAGATATCAACCTCCAATAATGAACCGGAGTCCATACCATAAAGGAAGCTGTAAAAGGCTCCTAAAATACAAAATGTAAAACTATTCATAAAACACGAAAATCCACCTAATCTATTGAAAAAAAGGTGAACAAAATAACAATAAATGAATAATTAAACAACGACAACCACTGGACTACAGGTTACTGGCTTGGGAAAGGCACATTAAGCATGTGGCGGGGTTAAACCAGTTTTTGAGCGCCCAAACCCCCCTCCTAACGTGGGACAGCGGTGTGCCTAAACAGCCATGAAAACACACTTTAAAAATCGGTTGAAATGGATTTAACTATGAGTGGCCGTTCAGGTCATTTGCGCGATATTCTATCGCGTTAGTAAAAAATAACGCGTTATTTTACTAAACTATCGCGTTATTTCTCCCTTTTATCGCGTTAGTTTCCAAAACTAACGCGTTATTATACAAAACTATCGCGATATTTAATTATTGCTATTATTTAATCCAGTAATAACGCGTTATTATGTAAAACTATCGCGTTATTTTCTTAAACTAACGCGTTAGTTTTACAAAATAACGCGTTACCTTTAACCATCGTGTCAAAAAATAATATCGCGTTATTTATGAAAATTTGATTATATTTTAAATAAATAGCAAATATTAAATATCGCGATAGTTTTGTATAATAACGCGTTATTTTAACTAACGCGATAGAATATCGCGCAATTGACATGAACGGCCACTCATATATTACTGTATTGTCAAAAATCTATATGGAAAAAACCGATTGCATGCAAAGGAGAATCAATATTTGCTTAAAGCAGTAATGAGTTTGCCATCAACACAGGTCTCGTATTTCTAAAGATATCCTTTATAAATTAGTTTATTTAAAGGAACAGTTAAATTCTGACGAATCATTTTTGAATGTTTAGACGGATAGATATCGGACCCGACACAAAACGGCAAAAAGGGTCTCCTCAACAGATGGGAAGGGTAAATTGTCTCTTTTTTCGCAAACCAAGTGTTTTAGGAATAGACAGTTCTCAATATTGTTGTAGATATTAAACTTTTACTACCTCACAAAACCACAGATTTTAAGGTATTATTGGCTTAAGACCTATATAGATAATATTTGTTGGCTACAGACATATACAAATTATTTTTTGATGTCTAGACTTTGCTCAGGTTATTGCACAATACATTTATAAGTCAAGTGTAGAATACCCATGCGAGAGATCAAACGTGGATAGTCAAAAGAGACATGACAAATCAAAACAAGCTATAAAAGATAAATAAAACAAAAAGAACAAAAACTTGGACTCAACGAACGGGTAAACATTCCCCGTCACGCACGTGTAAATGAAGGTTTAGAGTATATGTAGATTTTTTCAGTTGAATAAATATCAAACGCAATAGATACAACACAATTATATAAAAAGGTAGAGCTTTGAACAGCCTCTTACATATATCTCTACAACTATAAATCCTTAAAACAAATAGGGGATGTGGTGTGATTGTCTTTGAGAAATATAAGACGACTATCCCAAAACTACCAATAACAAACAACTGAACATCTACAGGTTATCTTAAGGCTTTCAGCAAGAGACAAAATCCACATCGTAATGCAAGTTAAAGCTCCAACCCGTAAATGTGACGGTGTTTATGAATAGTTTCATATTTTTATCTCTTGGCCTTTTACGGCTTCCGATATGGTATGGACTCTTGTTCATTAATGAAGGCCGTAATGGGACCTGTAAAAGTTTAAATTCGACTGTTATTTGGTAGATGGCTGTCTCATGGACAATCAGGCCACATCTCTTATTTTTATATACTATAGACATTTTCCCCTTGCTAGTTTTTTGGGGGGAATAATCAGCATATGCCTTTGTCCCCCGGAAAAATTGGCATGTTTCAGATTTTCCCCGGCATTCAAATAAAACTATACTTCTTTTTCTTTTATTCTGATTTTGTTATATGTAATCGGTTAAACATAAGGAAAACACGCTAGGTTTTCAAGCTAGAATAATTATAGCCGCATTTTAGCAAAAGAAGCGCAATAAAAATTCATATACTTGTCGAAATTCTAAAAACGATATTAAAAAGAAAGCAATGTTGTAGTATGTAAAGTTTTCCCAAGGTACAAAGTTATAAACAATTCCTATTTTGAACGGTTGATTTAGATTTCGTTTATCTATCAAATCGGTAATGACTGAAAGTAAACATTTTTGTATTTTTTCATAAATGTGCAAAAAACTGTGTCAATCTCTGCATATGCTATTTAAAAGAATATAAAAAAAACATCAAAATTTATAATTCTCATGTTTTTCTTCCGTATTTCCTGTGGATTCATATTTGTAAATGTGTGGTTTTGATTTGTTCCTCACGTAATCCCCCGCTATTTGAACAATTTCTTCTAGAGGCGGAAAAACAATTGCAAAAGCTGCAGCAATCATTACCCAGATCTCACATGCAGTCATCCATGAAGAAAACTGATCGAATGTTAATATATCTAAGGTTAATACATTTGCTGGAATGACGATTCCGAAAATACCGACACTAATCGAACCTCCTATAGCTGCAAGTAACCTTGCCTTTCTGAATATTTTTGTCATATGAGTTGTATTTACATTTGTATCTTCTGTCACATCTATGGCTTCAAGCTCTTCTGCATAATTTTTGCGCCAGGGATTCAGTGGATTATCAATTGAAAGTGTTCGATACCAAACTCGTTCGACCTCCTCTTCATTTTTGATTTGGTTTGTACATAAAGAGACGCTGACGGTAAAGAAGACGCTAACTATACCACCTGATAAAATACCACCCAGCAAGCTGTAATCTGATGACGTATTGGTCAGGAAATTTCTCAGTCCGTCTTCAAGAGCAAATTCCGCCACCATAAGTAATCCTGCGATATAGGCCACCCCACCAAAAATGCTACCTGTAAAAACAAGATCTCAATCTCAGAAAAAGGATAAGTGACCTTATCCTCCTGTGAAAAATATAGAAAAAGAGATGTGGTGTGATTATCTATGAGACAGCAATCTAATTTGTATAAAAAACAAACATCTACAGGTTAAGAAGTTGTAGTAAATTTTAGTTTATTGTATTTTAGTCATGTAAAGTCCTTTCCGAAAACCTATTTCCGAAAGTCCGATTTGGGTTTAAAAATTAAGATTTTGTAAGAGTTGTTCCCTTCTACATAAGAGGCAGCAAAGAGGAAAATCTTACTTTTCCCTGTACATTATCGTAAAGCATATTTGCTTTCAACGACTGCCACACGTGATATCTATGGAAACTTTTCCTAATATTTTCCAGAAGCCGGGGAAAAGAACGGTAAATTTTAATTTTAAAAGGAACCACGACCTTCCGTAAAGGCAATATTTTGAATAACATATTCTAGGAAAAAATGAATTTAACAATAAGATTTGTGCATTGGTCCATTACCAGCTATCTTAACAAATGAAATTTTTCCGGTGATTTCATCCTTGTTTACTATTTGTTTCATTTTTCTATGAGGATCCTTACAAAGAGTAGTATTGTGAAAGTTTTGTTTTACCTGAAATAACACCTTGTGATGTACATTTTGGCCAGACAATGGTCAGTAGAATTGGACAAAGGAAGGCGCTGAGTAATCCTTGCAGTGTAAACACGGCCCAATTAAGATTAACACCACTATTTATAATAATCAATCCGTACGGAACAATGCTCAACGTCACCCAAATCATACACCAGCTTTTATAATGAAGTAGTTGGTCTTCATATAAACGGTACCTGTAATTAATATATACAGTTTTCAGTTGTGTACAAAAGCGCCAACTGTGTGAAAAATCTAGAGTTTTTTTCATTATACGTCTACAGGTTTTGAACTAAAGTTCGGAAAATATTTTAAAACATCAAGCTAAATTCGCAATTTTGGTTGCCATACACTCAAGTTTTCTCCGTTTATTGTTTTCATTAAGTTTAACGCCATTAACGACGCCTCAGAAGCCAGATAGAAGATTTGAATGCTCATTGTCTATTCTCACTTCAATATTTCTTCCAGATTTACTCACGATTAAACACTGATCTGCTTAAACTTACCGACCATGGAAGGTACACTTGTAAGGATGAAGGTATTGCTCCCCTTTTAAACGAACCATGATGTCGTTCTCGCATTCACTACAAGACGATACAGACGGGCACTGACAGTAACAGTCGACTTTATTTGCAGTATTTTTAAACGTCTTTTCTTTTCCACAAAGAGGGCATGTTGTAACATCTGTATCTTTTCTGTAATTAACCAGACAGTGGTTAAAGTCATTAACATAGTTGCAGAAAATAAAGCAATCTGCCGAGGACGGGTTGTTAAACAAAACTTCATAATAAAACCTGGTTGATTTGTGCAGAATTTAACGAAGTTAATACTCTTATTGATATTGAATAACTAGTCTCTAATAATAACATGTGAATTGACCGGATATCTATTTGGTTGTCCATCTAATCAAAAAACAGATATAGTCATTTTTTACCAAACCCATAGTAATCAGCTCGAAATAAAAATTAGAATTGTGCTGCTCTAAATTACTTTATCCTTACCGAAAGCAAATTTTAAAATAATTTTGAAAATCAACCTAATTAAACTTTTTAATAGACAGCTCACCTGTACGGATTGATATATACTTTGTAGACATCATAAACAAGAATAGATGATATCGCCATGACTTCACCAGAACCAGTTGACATCAACGCCATTGTCACCATGGTTATTAACATGTAAGCTCCAGTTTCCCCCATTACATTTTCCATTACATACGGAGTGATAAAACCTTCAAGGTTTCAAAAAGCATTTTTCTGCTTAATCAAAACATAACAGGCGAAACATTGATTACAAATGTCATATTTGTCATGTCAAAGTAAAAAAAAATAGATATCGAGAACGTTCATAATTTGGTTAATTGCTAATTAAGATATCAAGTTCCTGGCAAACAAATTGCTAGGAAAAGCTTGCTGTATGATTTTCCACTAAAGTAAACTTAAAACGTACAATTTATCAAATTTTAAAATTATTTTGCTGGTTCTGTCTGTTCTTACTTTCATCTTAACATTCCGGAGCACCTGGCATTACTCCTGCATAAATTTTCTGTTTCAGATTTTGCCCTCAATGGGTCTAGTCTGCGAACTTTACATAAAGGATTTTACATGATATCTACCTCTGGACTTACATCAGTTTCATGCATTTATTTAGTATTATTATCTCTAAATAATTAATATTTAAGTTACTATACTTCGACTTATAGACGATTTTAAAAGATCGCAAAACTAAATTAAGAATAAACGTTACAAATTTAACAACGAAATGGTAACATTTCCTTTCTGTAAGGACGTTTTGTGGCTTTTTGGAATCTGTCGCAGTAAACAATAAATAAACAAGTTCATGGTCACTGTCCAAGATAAACCCCGAGAGATTGCCGGATAAGTAGCACCGACCTCTGTTGTTTTTTTTTTCTTCATGTTTCCCTGTCTTTTTGGACTTTGAATTCTTATCATTTTTTTTCTCAACTTTCGTTAATTTTATAAGTTTTGAAAGTAAGGAATTTTCACATACGATTTTTTTTTGCATTTTGATTTTAATTCTTAAAAACTCACCCGAGTCTATATCAAAAGAACTTAATAAATGTGTTCCATTCTGGTAACTCATCAACATATAGATTGAGGACGAAGATATTGTAATAGTCAAAGGAATGGCAAACCACAGATATGCTGCAATGAAAAATCCTGCTACTCCTTGTGCTGGTTTAGCTGCTATTCTACTTTGCCAATTTGCTTGGTCACAGAAACTTAATGATGTCGCCATTAGAAACAATACTACTCCATAAATGACACCTCCGCGAGATCTGAAGGTGACGAACGAATTTTCGTAATTTCCATCCGGGCCTTTGATACAACTCATGGCTTCATAAAGTTTTTCTTTTGAAACAAATGCGTTGTCATGTTCCAGATAAGATACGTGTACAACAAATACAAGAACACTCACGAAAGTTAATGCAGTATTAAAATATGAAATATAAAATGTTGTTCCCAATCCACCAATCAAACAGTAAGATCCAAATAAAAAAGCTAAAACTAATAAAATCATTTCATCTGATATGTCTTTGGCCAGTACATCAATGGCGGCCTTGGCCGCTAATATTAAAGCCATTACTGTTATTAAATTAGCAAACAGTGCTATACAACAAAACACAATGTGGGCCGACTTCCCATACCGAGCATGAATAATCTGAAAAACACAATCATATGCAAATTAAACTACATTATTTTTTGTACAAGAAAGGCTACATTTTAACTTTCCAAAACTATTTTGTGTTTTTTTTTATAATGATATTCAGAAGACAATTTTTATTGGTCTCTTTATTATTATTTTGCTGTGAATTTCAAATAAATAAATTTATGTTATTTCTTGTTTAAGGTACATTTTAACCAATTTTTATGTGGATCGGTATTGAACAAGAGTCGCTTACCCACCACGACCTGAGCCCCCTTTGTTGTTGTGTGAATCTTAAGTAGTAGTGTTTATGTAATGTTGTTTGTCTCCGGTATGGTTTCGTCCGTTCTCTGACTTAACGATTTTTGTCGACCTCTCTAGTATTTCAGATTTCTTTCCATTTAAAATAATTAATATGGAATATATAACATAAATATACGACACACAACTTACATACTACGTTTATGATAAATATTAAAAAGCCAAGTTAATTTTACTGCAGGTAAAGTCTTTTTTCCCGAATTTACCCTCAACAGACACGCTGTGGACCTTAATGTGAAAATCAGTCAAAAGGAGTAGGTACGTTAAGCCCCATATTTGGCCCAAATTTTAGATTTTGTGACATAATAATAAGTTGCTGTAAAAATGCTGTTTAATAATCGTCTTTTAATAAATCATTACTTTTTCTTGTATACTTTTCGCCATTTCGACAAAATGAAGGGTATATTTGACTATTTTGACAAGAATTTTACATTTTTCGGCAAAAATACTCAATTTTTGGAGGTGTTTTGTTAAAAAAAAGATATGATCGCAAAGTAACATCACGAAGATATTTTAACCAAACATTTGTACTAGATAGATCTTTAATTATGCAAAGTTTGGTTGTGATGTTTTTGTACGATCTATATTAAAATCGACAAAATAGTATCAAATATTGCATCAAATTAAACAATTTCTTAGTATTTTCACATCTAAAGCATTTTCTATGTGTCATGTGACCATTGTAGAACTAATAAAACTTAAAATTTTGTTGGATTTTCTTTTTATAGACATTATCTAATACAAAAAATATAAAATAATAGGTATTAGCCAATTATCATTTTTTAACCAAATTCTTGGGCCAAAAATGGGCCTTATCGACCCTCGTCCTTTACCATCAGAAACTCTATGCATATTTGTTTATACATGTCAATTTTTTCAATACCCAAGTCGGAAAAAAAATGATTGAAAATTGATGTCAATTGATTGATGACAGGTAATTATCAAGTCACAAATGTTTATTTTGGTAATCCAATCTTTAATTAATTTCATTTTAGACTACTATGATAGCAATCTCAGTTTTAATGAAAAAAAATTATATTACAAATTTTATATTTATCAATTATACAAGCACAAAGTAAATGTGAATGTAAAAAATGTTACATCTTCATTGTGTGCAGGGTTTTGTTGTTGACAAGGAATAAATTGTGTATACGTAAGAAATTTTTCCACTGTCAAGCTTTGCATTGATAATGCATAATGCATGATGTCTAGAAATTCATAAAGTTTGACTAATCTTCGTATTTTTGTCCCCTGCATGTCTGTTAAATATAAATCCTACCTTACCACATCTGATAGATAAGCCATTACTGTCTAGCAATTTGTTCCTATGACTTATGTCAATAAGCAGAAATTACTTTGTTAGAAATAAAATATGGTGTTTTAATATGAGAATTTTGGTTTAATTAAGTTTTGTTGTAGGTTATTAAGCCCAGATGATAGTTTAGATATTAGAGATTATCCAAGATTGATGAAGAAGAAAAAAGTTGTTCGCACATTGTGTAAAGCTTGTCAGATGCACTCGGCCAGGTAAAAAACGTTAAATGTTCTAAGGTAGAGATGGCTTATTATACCCCCTAACAAAGTTTGTGAGGATATATAGGTTCACCCTGTCTGTCTGTCATTTGCCTGTCAGAAATGCATTGCCAGCAACACCTAAACTACTTTTAGGATTTTTATAAAACTTGATGGGTTGTGAGATTACATTATGGAGATGTGCATGTAGAGAGGATTTGAAATTTTGACAGTTTTTGCGGAAGATATGGATGTTTGGACTTATTTTTCACCAATATAAGGGTCCACAATTCCTCTTGAAAGACTCAGGATTTTGATCAAACTTGATGAAGTGACAGCTGACATATAAGATATTATAGATCGTAACGAGATTTTCTGAGGTTGAAAAAGCTTGTATAAAAACGATCAGAAATAATTTTTGATGTAAAAAAATAATTGATCGTTTAAAAAATAACCTTATGAGTTCATTCTCTTCGTGTTATAAGAATCGATTGTCATACACGAAAAATACAATGAAAAATACCCTTTTTACAAGATTTTCATATGGTTTTAACCGTGTGTAAATCGTAGTAAATATGACCTGAGAAATTTTCTTGAGAACTACGACGAGTTTTTAAGTCCCCAGACATAGTTTTTGACTTAAACATACGGCAAAGCGTTTCCGTTATTCGAAACTTCAACTATGAAATTTTAAACTGTAATATTTGGCGAAAACCCTTAAAAAGCTACTTGTAGCTTTCGCACCTGACATTTCATTCATAAAACGATAATGACCCTGTCCATCATGTTTTGGCCAGCAAGTGGACACCTAATTTGCATATAAATGCGACAGCAAAAGCTGAAAAAAAAATTTTTAAAGAAAAAATACTGCACAGAATGATATCTTAAACAAAAACTTGATTCGAAGAAATTTTCATAATGTTGGACAATCAAATTTCTGCGAATTGTTTATTTACCAGTTGCAGACTGGTACGTTACCTTGAAAATGCAAAACTTTTTTTTACCAAAAATAAAATTCACGCAATTGCCCAACCCAAAAATATTTGAAATTCAGGACTAGTTCTACCATACGCCAAGAAGTTTAGATTAACATAATTTTACTATCGTAAAAACAATAT
>JARWCS010234727.1:0-13551 GCA_034783895.1 Geukensia demissa
TCTAATAATTGCACTGTTAAGGTGCATGAAAGTGTAAGATTATTATTTTGATGTACAATCAAAACGATTTAAGTGAAAAAGGAGCAAATAGAGACAGTACTTGTAGTAAAATAAATTGAGCAAAAGATACGGATAGATACCCGACTTGCTGTAAAATAGATGCATGAATTGCAGTGAAATAAATCATATATTGTTTTTGTTTCATTGGTTATTTATTTTAAAGGTATCAGTAATCTGCCATTAAATCATCAATTGTATACTTGAAATCTTGGCATCAATTTGTACTCTTGGCATTGACTTCTGCAACAATCCAAATACAAATACAAATGTATTTATTCTGTTAAAAAAGTAATTGTGATGTGTGGCAATATCATTTAGATTTTATCTATTAATTTATGACATGGCTTTCATTATGTTTTATGGTGGCCACATGGGGGTTATACATGGATTATAGTATTTAGTCAACTTGTGTTTATATACTTACTGTAGCAGTACATCTTGCAGAGTAATCAGTTTCTTAATTTTTATATTGATAAATTTTGTTACACAACATATATATTGTTTTTTTAAATCATAAATTAACAAGTTTTAAAAAACAATAAATATAATACAAACTGCTTATTAAATGATTATCAATGATGACATCTTTCACCTCAAAAAAGAGAATATTACAAACCATTATACAAACCCAAATAGAAAATGCAATATTTCATATGATTTTTATGCAATGTATACCAAACAGATGTCCATAGAGATGCATGCATGACGGACACCCAATTACTTTACAACAGGGTTAGTTTTTACAGAGGTCAGTAACCTTGTTCTAAAACATTTTATGATTCTCAGAAATTCTTCAACTAAACCTGGTATGACAATAATGCTGACAGAAAAAGATACAATCTAGTTCAAAAAAGTTTTTGACAAACGCCACTCACAATTTGCAGCAGTGTTTTCTTTTCTATCAAACATATTTGAATTAAGAGTCAAATCCAAGCTAAAAAGAAGACATGGATAGCAGGTATGTATACTATGTTTATTATGTTTAAAATTTGTGGGAAGCAGTCCATTGTCCATCCGAAACAAACCAGTCACCGGATGCAAAAAACCTGCAGATATGTTACCATTTTTTATACAACCGCAAAAAAAATTTGGATAATCGTGTTTATGTTATGGCAATGTTGTCAGCATCCTCTGTCTGTGGATAGGTTTCCAAAAATTTTATTTTGCTGTGATGAACAGATACAAATGATATTTGTTAAAAAAGGATCTCCATTACTAGTAATGGTATGGTCAAGCCTTCTCAGTTTTTTTAAGAAGGGATGGGATTTATGATAGGTTTTTATCTTGGATGGGGTTTGTGATAGGTTTTTTATCTTTATCCCCGCACTTTCGAATGAAAACTCATTTATTCAGGGTAGCTTTTAAGAGGGTGTGGATGCCCGTAAGCAATAACCGTTATTTGCCTTATTTTCGCTACCGTTAGCGTTATATGGGGATATTTTTAACCGTTTTCCGTTACCGACTTTTTAGCGTGATTCGTTATGACCTTAAATTTAGCAACCGTTAGCGATATTTCGCCTAAAAAATAGGCGTAAACCGTAATGGCTGACTATATTTTTTTACTGTCACAATAAAAAAAATACCGCGTTTTTTTGCAGCTATTCCATCAGCGTTTTTTTACTTTATTCATTGATTCACACGGTCAACTATATGTTTAGAAGAAAGACAATATGCATTTATTTATCAATACACTCTGATAACAATTTTTCAAAAATAAGTTTAAATCACTTAACCCTTACGTTGATTTTGGCTACCGTTACCGTTATATGGCAATATTTTTAGCCGTTATCCGTTATGAAGGGTACCCCATCAACACCCTCTCTTAAGGACCATCTGTAGTATTTTATCACAAGTTCACATGCTATTGACAATTTGTTATTAGCTTGTCTTTTTATAATCTGACATTTTAAGTGGGGGAGGACAGGGGGGTCTTCGACCCCAACTCCCCGCCCTCTTTACCCCCGTTCCCCGTCCCCTTTATCCCCGTTCCCCGCCCTCCTTTCCCCCGCTTCCCGCCCCCTACCACCGTTTCTCGTAAATTACGCCTTATAGGGTCCTATTATTAGAATTTTCTATTTTTCTGTTCACTATGAGTCCCTATAAGCACAATATAGTATAAAACAAGGCACAATATGTCTTTTTAGGCTAATTGCTGCTAAGTTGGGTCTGAAAATGATGTTTTTAAACATTTTTTAAATGCAACTCATGTATACGCTAGGGGCCTTCTTGATCTTGTTTGAGGGTATGAACTATTTGTTCATTGTGGAAGACCCTCATGCAACATTAAGACGCAGGAATAAAAGCCCTGTTCTTTGATAATATGTTTATTTTTTCCCATGCATCGTGCGATTTATTGTCACGCACATTCACTCCATATCATTCCTTTCCTTTAAGTATTCATATTTAGAAAGCCATTTGTATTTTTGCACGTGCGACATTTCCCCCATTTTAAATAAAAGTTTATGAAAGCAGTGATGTATAATGTATTCATGCTGTTGATGTTTGAATACATAACATGAAATGTTTGAAGAAGATATTTTCCCTCTAATGAAGGTGAAAAATACGGCGTCATCGTGAAATTTAGGAGAACGGACTTTCTCTCTTCGTCATAGTTTTCCATATTCGTTCAATACCGGATTTGACTTCATATGAACGACTTCGTTGGTGTTTCATGAACCAAAGGCTCCCAGGAGCCTGTAATCGCTCACCTGGAATACAATTGCCTCTACAAAGTTGAAACATGGCAGTGGTGGCCATCTAAGTAAGCAAACACCCGGCTTAGATATAATTCCGAAAGAGGTTCCACGGTAGGTATCGTTGTCCTGCGATAACCCGATTTTATACGACGATTTGTCCTGCCTTCGAACGATTGTCCCGTTTTTAAACGACGATAAACAAAAAATATGTAAACATGCAGACGGATTTTTTATTTCTTGAAATTCAGGCAACATATCTCAATTCTGAATAGTCAATCATAAACATTAGTCTAATAGTGTGCTACAGTATAAATAGTTATGAAAAATTTTACTGCATTATGCTACTACAGCATTGATTCCAATTTTGATAAAATGTAGTTTTTCTCAGTTAAACTGCCATACGTACAAAACAGAATATGAAATATCCTTATTACATCCCTAGTGGCATACGTCAATGAGAAGCTGGAATAAGTTCAAGATAAACGTGTAAATAAGAAATATCAAAACATAGAGACTTTTGATTTTGAAAGACGATCCTGGTGTTTAAACTATGTTTCTATTTTCTGTTTTTAAACTCATAAGACCAGATAAGAGATAATGCATTTTTTGGCCAAAAAGGGCATGTTATTCTTAACAATACATTCTAAAAAAGTTTATTTGTTTTAAAAGAAAATTGTGTTATTAATCTATAGATTTTTTTTTGAAATCGTTTAAAATCACGTTTACTCGTTTAACATCACATACCAAAAGTCGTATAAAATCGCCCTCTCGTAGGACAACGATACCTACCGTGGGTTCACCTACAGAGCATTTCAACAACGTTTGGTTTCTATTAGCAAGTACTTCAAGACAAAAAGATTTTTAAATGAATTTTCCATCGGGTCCAATGTAGAATTAAGTTCGGCTGTAGCGGTCATTTTGGTTGGCATGCAATTTCTGATTCAATTCTGAAAGAGGTTCACCTTAAGACCATTTCAACAAAGTTTGGTTCCAATTGAACAAGTATTAACAGAAAAAATAAACCAACTTTTTAATGAATTGCCCATAGTCACATGTTAAACCAAGTGTGGCTGTAGCGGCCAGCGGTTGACTGGTGGGGGTCATAATTTCCAGTTCTGAAAGAGTTTTACCTCAAGACAATTTCATCAAAGTTTGGTTCAAATGGAGCAAGTGTTAACATAAAAAAGATTTGTTAATTAATTTCAGATAGAGTCCAAAGTAAAACTAAGTTTAGCTGTGGCAGTCATCTTGGTTGGTGGGTGAGGTTATGTTTATTTCTGAAAGACGTTCACCTATAAGGTTCGGTTCCAATTAAGCAAGTGTTACCAGAAAAAAAATTTAATCAATTTGCCGTAGGGTACAATATTAAACTAAATTCGGTTATGGCGGCCATCTTGGTTGGCTAACGGAGTCATCAGATATATTTCTCAAAGAGGTTCACCTTAAGACCATTTCAGTAAAGTTTGGGCCCAATTGAGCAAGTATTAAGAGAAAAACTGATTTTTAATTAATTTCCCATAATGTTAAACTAAGTTACATATTCTATTAGACGTCAATAATGATACTTTAATGTAATGTAATTTTCAACAAGTTGGAACTTCCGACCGGGAATGTATATAATCCGGAAAACGGCATTTGTTTGTTCCGGTCAATTTCTTGACGACTAACGTCTTGTATCCGGTTTATATTGGATAAAAAATATTATTTATTTTATTTACTCATCAAATGAATATTTCAAATAATTTCAGACCTTTATATGGTCAAATCCTATCGTTTTTTATTTTTACCCCCGCTCCCCGTCCCCCGCCCCCTCTACCCCCGTTCCCCGTCCCCTCTTCCCCCGCTCCCCGTCCCCGCCCGTCTACCCCCGTACTCCCGCTACCCTGTCCTCCCCCCCTTTTAAATTTGCTTTTTTTTCTTAAATTTTTTACTTTGAAATTTTAGATTTTGACATTACTGTGCTCGACATGTATATTTTTTATCATGATAAATGTAAATATTAATAAGATTTTAAAATTTTGCCTAGTCTATTTATCTGTAAATTCTGCATTTATTTTTATGTTTTTAAGTTTTATTGTTATGTAAAGCGCTTAGAGTAATATAAATACTGTATAATAATAATAATAAAAAGTTCTGGTATATTGTCGTTGTACCCGTCCGTCGTCCGTCCGTCACACTTTTCTTGTAACCTCAACTCCTCCTTCAGTTTTGAAGATAGGGTTTTAATTTTATTATAGAATGGTTGCATATTGCATGTAGATGTGCAAATAACTTTCGGAATTTTGCAATTGTTCCAACTTCCGCATGCAAACAAGAGGCCCATTTAGGTTAAATATCTAAAACTTATCTTGTGACTTGATATCACCTTTTAAGTTTTTAATAATTATTGTAGAATAATTGTATATAGTGTATATAGTGTGTATATGTGCATGCAAGTTTCGAAACAAAAAAATTGTTCAATATGCAAACAAGAGGCCCACAAGTGTTAAATAGCCTAAAACCACTTTCTGTGACTTGATAAACTCCTTTAATTTTTTTCATTTTGTTATAGAATGGTTGCATATTGCATGTAGATATGTAAACAACTTTTAGAATTCTGCAATTGTTGCAAATGCAAACAAGAGGCCCATTAAGGTTAAATATCTAAGACTAATCTTGTGACATGATATCATCTTTTAAACTTTAAATTTTATTATAGAATGGTTGCTTATAGTGTGTAGATGCACATGGTGGTCTCAGAATCAAAAAGTCATTTCATATGCAAACAAGAGGCCCACAAGAGTTAAATATCCTAAGACCAATCTTGTGACTGATCTCCTTTAATCTTTTAATTTTATTATAGAATAGTTGCATATAGTGTGTAAATGTGCATGAACATTTAAGAAACTTTTAAATTTGACTATAACTAAACAAGAGGCTCATGAGGTTTAAATGTTATACGATGGTTCCGTGACTTAATCGCCTTCTTTAGGGTTTATATTGTATTGTAGAATGGTTGCTTATATCATGTAAAAGCACATGAAAGTTTCAGAACCAATAATTTTTTCATTATGCAAACAAGAGTAAAATATCCTAAGCCAAGTGAATTCTTAGTTTTCCAGAGAGCAGCCATGTACAAGTGAAATAATGGTTATTTCAAGCACATAATAGATTACAAAAGAATAGTAATTCCAATCAATTTTCTGAGTGACACTTAAAATATAATTTTTTTGAAAATTGTCTGAGGAACAAATTTTCGAAGAGGGAAGTCTCCAGAATAAACACATAATTTTATTTTCTGGCAAGTTTATGTAGAAGAATCAACTGGGGCTAGGACTTCTGTACTGCGACAGCCTTGTTAGGCTTTGCAAGGGTGCAGGGATAGCTGTCGTTCCGACAGCTTGTGCCTAGTTAAAAAATGGATATATAATCATTTTCTATCCAATTATCATACAGTTTCTTTTATTGAAAAAAATTTAAAAGTGAACCCCAAAAATATGTCTCTACATTGTATCTATTACCCTTTGTGAGAATTTACAGTCTTATCCATATATCTATATCTTAAAAGGTATAACAATTTATTTTCAGTGAAGACGACTTGGTTTTAGTAAAGTATTTTGAAGATGGCTTATTGTTGGATGTCTCTTATTTTCAACGAGAAACAAGGGCAACTGCTCTATTCGAGTTTATAGGACGCCAATATGTTTATTTGGAGACTGATTCAATGTCCTTATCACATGACTGTGCAGGAAGAAAACTGTGCAGTATCTTTCCGGGGAAAATGAAGGTGTCTTTAAACATAGTGCCATATGACAAAATGTTCGAAAATACATTTATGAAAGGAAATGGTCAGGAGTCGATGGACACACTAGATGAAATACTAATAAGTGATTCAGATTCTCCTCTTAAATCGGTTGGAACGCTAAAGCCATTAGCCACTAGTACACCTACGACTGATGTTATAGTTATAAGCGACTCTCCTGTCAAATCACCAAAAAACCGAATTCAGTACAAGAATCTCACCCCATCAACATCAGAAGAGGAACAAGTAGAAGAACCTTTGATGAAACGTTTAAGGAAAGACATACTTCCAGAATGTGAAGAGGTCGGACATACTAAAAAACAAAGACGTTTCCACAGAATAGTGGTACCGCCAAGTGACTCAGATGACGAAATTGAGGTACCTGAAAAGACATTTCAAAGGAACAAATTTGACACAAATGGCATAAAACCAGTCAGTGCAAAATAACTTCCCTATGACATCAATGGCAATGTTGCTTATCAGCTTCCATATGAAAAAGGTGAGCGTCAAAGAATGAAATCATCCCAAGATGGCAGACCATGGAAAAGGTATAACAAATCTTATACACACTATTTCAAATCTTCAGATGGAACAAGATTACGAGCTTCATGCAAAGGATCCTTTAAGTGTGGCTACAAGAAGTGCCCATATCTACAATACTATGATACAGAAAACTGTCAGCGTTCTGTAAAGGAAGGAGATGTGGTGAAATGTGAAGAATGTGGAAATAGTATGGATTTTATTCCATGCAGTGCTGTGAAAATTTGGGAGTTTCCAAAGCTGTATGACTTTGTGAATATTTTTCATTTTGGAGATCATACATGTCAAGCTGCAAGGAAACCTACTCCTCCCGTCGATAAAATCAAAGCGATGTATGAATTAAATTCTAACCTGAAACCATGTGAAGTAACGTCTAAATTGATAATGAAAACTGTGGAAAATGCATCTTCAAGAGAAGAGGTTGAAGAAATAGCCTATAATCTAGCTGATGAATGCAAGGCCAGAAATATCAAACAATCAATAGTTGGTTCCTCTGTTGGATACACAAAACGACTACATGAACTACAACAAAAATGTATTGAAACGTATAAAGATCCATACCTCCTTTTTAAGTTTAAATTAACTGAGCAAACTGAAAATAAATACAACGTTATTTTGTCCGAATTCAAAGAAAACAAATTTATCAAATCAGAATGGACAAGCCAAGAAAAAGAGAACAATTATGTATTAAAATCGTCCAAGGAAAAGCTTAAACTATTGACAGAAGTAATGCAGGCAGAGGACCTTATGGGAAAGGAGTATATATACATGGATTTTAAGGAAAATAGAATTGTACGAAAAGAAAAAAACATGAAGACTCTTGGACTATCAGTGTACCATGTGATCTTAAAGAAAGTTGTATGGATTGTCAGAATGGATTGCGAGACGGAAAACAAAGAAACTGTATCATTTTTCCTAAAATCAATTGATGAAATGTTGCAACATTATTCGAATCAAAGGATTGAAGAATTTAGACCAGCATCAGGATGGATGTTGGATGAAGGTGGTGGACTTCATGCTGCACTTGAAGAAAAGTATGGTTTACCATATTGTCAGGACAATGTAGTAACATGTCAGATGCATTTAACAATGTGCAGGAATAGACATTCAACTTCAGCATTTATAGGAGACACTAACAAGCAGGGTAAAATTGCCGAGTTCCGAAAAAATGTTAATACCTTAGTTCATGCAAATACCATCAATGAATACAATGATGTATTCAACGAGCTTAGAGAATTCATAACAAATGAAAATAAACCTGCTTTAATGAGATGGCTGCTATGGTGGGACAAAAGAAGATCTCATGTTATGGATGCATACAGAGATACTACTGCTCCAAATACAAATTTGGCCGAAGTTTCACATGCTTCAACTAGCCACTGTGGAGGTTCCTCCTTGAATATACTTCAGACAGCAATATTTGAAATATCAGATTCTTTCAAGTATTCACAATCGGTAAAGGGATACTCCAGCGGTATTGTAAAATCTGGATCGGGTCTCAGCAAATCAAAGCAGGAAATACTTTTAGAACAGAAATCAATGAAGAGGATGAATGCACTAATGTCCGAACTAGATAACCAGTTTAAAGGTGGAAAAGCTCCTACTCAGGCTACTTCAAGTACATTTGAGGCTGACGCTCATAGTTCTCATAGAGCGGATAAAGGTCCAACAGCTGATAAACGTCCAATTGGAAAGAAAAGAACATCTGTTTCAAAAGAATTTACGTCGAGTATGGAAAAAGCTAAACAACTTTTTGGATACAAATGCATTGACATTACAGTTAATTCCCCAATGCAGGCAACTGTGACTCTTGTTTCTGATGCGGGTGATATTTATTCTATACAATTTGATCAGAAAGCATCATGCTCTTGTCCATATTCCACATTGCAAAAAACAGAACGAACAAGGAATGTTCCATGTAAACACAGACTTTACATATTATTATGTTTGGGATACTTGGAGACTGACAGTGTAGTTAAACAATATAGTTACACAATGGAAGAAATAGGAACGATTATCAACAAATTATTTAATTTCTCAACACAGCCAGATTCTTTAAGAATGTCTGAAGAACTTCCAAAGACGTACTCAGGACTGAAGAACAGCTTTTGCCATTTGACATCAAACGACCCATTTGAACTGACATATTTACATGGCATTATATCAAAATGTTATGGGTGTGATAAAAAATATACAGATTTGAACAGAAGGCCACCGTTTGATTTGATAATAAAACATTTGGAAGTTCGTCCGAGGTACAATCCTGAAAAAAGGAATGGTATATTCCACACAATAAAGAAAAATCAAATGCCTACTACCACTTAGAAATTTCTTGTGTTCAGCGTATTCATCCAAATTTTAGAGCTGATGATATCAATATAACTGCAGAGTTTAGACATACGCTTTAAAACGAGCATTTGCTGTATCTTTCTAGTATCGGAATAAACAGTTAACATTCAGTCATAGTTCGAGTCATGAGTGGTTTTATAAAAGAGATTTGAATTAATAAATATGTCAATGTATTTCTTGTTTTGACAGCCATATGTAGTTGTCTTAATGCTTTTGTCTGACCTGCAAAAAACATCTGAAGTACCTCAATAAAAAGTTGCCAAAATTTCGATAAATCTTTATTAAAAGTTGTAACACGTCTCAATATTATAATTACTTCAAATTTACTTTCTAAGTACTTGAATTTTACCTATCTAGTACAGCAATAAAGAAATATATAATCCATTATTTCAGGGGGTAAAAGACAGTTAAATTGTCTAGTGCAGGGATCTACATGGATGAAAATTTAACCATGGAGGAAGCCAATCATCCATTTTTCAACACTAACATTATTGCGCTCTCGTTTTCGCTGTTTGTGGAAACATGTTAAATGATTTCAAAGACAATTGAAGTAGAATATAGCAGTATTGACATGCTTTAACATTTTTCCTTACATATTGTGCAGAAATACTCTTGAAAGTCTATTAAAAACCAAAGTTCTTCTTTACTTAAAATTCGATTCTTATAAAAAGAAAATCAAGACCCTTTCACATGCATGTATTTACAAAACACAAAAGTATTGTAAAATGTTTTCTGTGGAGGACCAATTTTTTCAAGATAATGACTGGAACTTTAGTTTCTTTGTTTGTTTTCTTCTTTTTGGTCTTTTAATAGTTGTCCCATGGTCAATGTTTACAACAAAATGGCGCCAACTGTTCGCTTTGTTACCATGCTTTCTTTAGATTATGTTACTGTGCAAATCCAATAATACTGCATTAACAGTTGAAACAACTGGATAAAATAGTGATGGAAATGAAAAAAAAATGATATGTGTTCCTTAGGTTAATTGGATTATGTTTCAATCAGTGGAAGTTAGTCAGGTGTAACCTGATTGCGTAATCAATCAACAAGGTCAGTGTACAAATGCCCAGAAGCTATAATAATTGCCTGTTAATTGATAAATAAACAAAACCTTGTTCAAACAAATCAAGTACCATGTCATAATTTTAGTAGATAAATAGTATGAACTTTTAAGAATGGCTCAAAATTTTAACCATGGCGGAAGACAATTTAACCATATCGCAAACATTTTAACCATGGCGGAGATTTTTTTTTAACCATGGAGGAGCGCCATGATAAAACAGGTCATGGAGAACGATGCTAGTGGTTTAAGTTTTCTTAAACTCTGTTGAAAGTGACTGACACAAGTCTTTATCTTTTGAATACTCATCTTTTTCCAGAAAACATAACCTTACATTTGTAATCAAAAATATGAATAGAAGGTTTTACATTTTATTTCATGGAGAATCTGTGCAGTTTAGACAATATCTTGTTTTGTCATATTATTTTGATAGAAATTGTCAACATCATTTTCTGGGCATGTTATATATCCCCCCCACCCCCGCCTCCCGTTATCAGATATGAAAAATCAAAGTATACCAAAGCTATAATTGTAAGATGGAAATATTATATATAATTTTCTACAAGAATAATCTACTGTTAAAAACACTTTAATATGTATCATCATAAAAAGAACATAATTTGAAAAATATGCAACTTGAAAGTTATTGTCTTACACCGTGCCATATGTTTACTATCTATAATAAACTTTAAACTGAGGTCAACATACAACCTCAAGGTTGGCAATCAAGACAGATTACCTATACATTGCTATAGCAATGTTAAATATTTATCATCAGAATATATACTATCAATCCATTTATTTGTCTCCTTTTCAGAGTTTGTTGATACTTATACAAGTCCATTATAATTCAGTAAATTAAAAATTCATATTTTTGACCAGCAACCCGCAACCAGCAACCCGCAATATAATGCTACTCTATCTAGTCGGACGGCTATCTATGCATGATTTTATTAATTTTGATGTTCATGTTTACCAGTCAACATACCGCGAACGTTGATTGCACTTTACTAGCAGCCAAGTATCCTGGTTTTGCCGGTTCTCGACAACGTAAGGTGTCTTTCTTCTGTGTTTTGATTTTATAAAACTTATATTAAAACCAAATATATGTGTTTGTTTGTCCAATACCCCTCCTAGTTTCTCTTAAATATAATGGAAATATATCCAGTGGTTTAGGAGAAACTACAACTTTTGTATCATGACCAAAATTGAATATTATGTGTACTACGTCACCAGTTCTCGATAGGTTAGGTTGTATTGATTATGGAGGGCCAGTTTACCATAAAAGAATAAAGCAATTTGAGAGAAACCATAGTTTACTATTCCTGAAGGTTTCAAATACAACTTTGGTGCACTTTTTGCTATTTTTTCTAATCATGTAGCCTGTAACAACAAATTAACAACATATTTGTAATTTGAATGGAATCATTTTAACAGTCTTCACAGTGTGGACATCTGAATTTAGACTTTGATCTAACAACATTGACTGTGGAGCAGTACCGTAAGTGTGTCCAGTGACCGCACGCCTCACATTGAGCCCAGTTTATTATTGTTAATGATACGACATGTTTTAATTGCGGTGGGTAGTGTTGATTACATATGCAACATGGTTCATTATCAGATTCTTCCTCTGAAAGTTCAATGCTATCCTCTACTTCAAGAGGACCTTGTTTCCCGGAAACAAGACCTGAGGTAGAAGGGCGTGGGCTCAAATCAGCTTTGGATGTCTTAGTGTTTGTTTGCTTTTTGCTTGATTTTTGCTTCTTTGGAGTGTTCTCATTCATTTCTTTAGATTTTCTTTTCTTTTGATCATTTTCACTTTTCCTTTGCTTCTTCTTAGATTCTGACTGTTCTTTGAACTCTTTTATTTTATTCAGAGTAGAATCTTCAGTTATAGTTTTCCCGCTTGTCACTTTCGATAGTGTCCTCCTTGGTTTTGATATTTTTCGGTCAGATGCCTCTTTTGCTTTGGTAATCCTTTTATTCAGAAATCCGTCGATCGGACATTCATCATTATTGTGTGAAGCTGTGTTGATCACACCTACATCCTCCTCCGTATTTTGTGTCTCCTGATCAATAGAGGCATTTGCTGGCTTGACAGTATGATCTTTTGGAGCCCCACCTAGTTCCTGCAACGCAACTGAGGGTAAAAGCACGGTATCATCATACGCCTCCTTATTAATAGGGTAAATTCCAGTGCGTCTAAATCCAGAAATTAAGTTTGCAGCTGTCAAAGATGTCAAGTATGCAGTCGAAGACAAAGAACATACTTCATTCCTAGTAATCAGTCGTCCAATATTCTGTCGCAAGAATCTCTGACATTCCCTGTTGTAGACTCTTTCGAATGGACCAAAGCACGAAACGTCAAGAGGCTGTAGGAAATGACTACAATGGGCAGGCAATACTTGTATTATAATGTGGTTATCTATGGCCCACTCAATTAGCTCAATCGAAACGTGTGAGGCATGACCATCATAAATAACTAAAACCGGGTTAGCTGCATCACGGTCGGGGATAAAGTTCACAAAGTGTTCTTTCATGTATTGCATAAAGATGTCAGTATTTGACCAACCAGTAGCAGACACATCTCCGTCGGTTCCAGGGAGTCCACCTTGCAGAAGTTCCTCTCTCATTCTCTGACCTTTGAACACATAAAAGGGAGGAACATACGTCCCCACAGCACTGCCTCCTCCAATTATAGTGATTGTCTCAGAGCGCCCAGAAGTTACACTTTGTGGTTTTGAATCCTTATCTCCAACAACATCAGCAGGTGTATGATCGGTATTAACGCCCTTTTCGTCAACGTTGAATATGCATTGGGGTTTATCTGTTAAATTGTACTTGATCAGTGTGGCTTTTAATTCATCAAAATAGCTGTCAACTTTTTCTTTGGTTGCTGCGTATGCCCTTGATGCCTCTAACGCCCTCGGTTTGACAAGTTTCAATTCATCAGACCATCTACTCATGAAATTGTAATACCATCTGTTAGTCAATGGCTGATCCTTCTGACGTTTGTTACAGTAAACAGCATAATCGGACGCAATGTTAATTGTTTCTGTTCTCGA